>KZ308130.1:948113-1046841 GCA_000376725.2 Ladona fulva
ATACTATAATAATAATAAACATATAATTAACTGAAATTGTTTTGAATTTAGGGTCTTAAATATGATAGCTAGAAGATTTAAATAAATAAATTGTTCCTTTTGTTGTTTAACTTTTACCCAAATTTTCTTATACAGGATACCCTATTCTGCTTTATAAGCTCTCACATTAATTATGCTACTATATGTTTTATTAACGAATACACTTGTTTCCTATTTGTTTCTCCAAACAACGTAAATTGTCTTCAACATATTCTGGAATTATACAGACTGAAAAATGACAGAATTATAGAAAGAGAACTTTTGTAGAAACACAGAATAATATTTACTGTGCATAAAATTACGAATAATAGAAAATTGACAGCGAAAACGGATTATAAACAAATTTTTTATTACATTTGTACTGAAGATTCTAAAATCTAAAAGAAATTTCAGGATTATATCATCCAAGTATGTGAAATTACGAAGCCTTCTGGACTGAGTCACACACTCCTCATTCTGATTCATATATTTTTTCCGCGACCTACTCACTTGAGGCCAATAAGGATACCATCTACACTGTGAGAAATACTAGCTATAGCCAAGTAAACTGACGGGAGTGATTTAAAACGCTACAACTGATGGAAAATCAGTCATACGACCAGTAATGCTAGGCCGTAGGAATGCATCCGGCCTAGACTCTTCTTACAATAGTTTTTCTTAGATAAACCTTTATAATTCGTTGCGATCATCTTCTTTGTACTTGAATTGCCTTCTTATTTAGAGGTGAATAGAAAAGGTTTTGCAATATGAAAGATCCTTGATTAAGACAAGGAGAGATAATGAATTGGTTGTAATACTTGAACAATTATGGGTTAAACGTGCGGGTTGGATTGGCTGATAGAAAGAATCGCGAATCAATTCTTAAGCTCAGTGGTTTCCCGGTGTTCGATTATAACATTAAAGGGTTGTCCTGAGCTGGGATTGAGCACGGCTTGAGTTTGGCTTGACCTGGCCATACTTGCTCGTTTCATTCACTTATGATCCGAAAAATATTCTATATACACGTATATCAGACTTTTTAAATGAAAAATACCAAATAATTTTGATTTGTCACTCGAATCTTCATTTGCGATGGATGGATTTTTCTTTTAGGCTGCAAATGTTCACAAATAAGTCAGTGTCACAATGTCAGTGATTCATCCTTTATTCGCAACACACGGACTCTAGCACAGAGCTTAAAACGTCACGAAGGAAAGGCGCAATTAAATTTAGAATCGGAACTTCCCTTCCGAAAGCCTTCTCGGACCACCCGTAAGCTGATGAACATTCTCCTATGGGATTTGCGAGAAACAAAAGAACTGCGGAATGCGTCTCGTTGCGGTCAATTGTGGAGATTCGAATAAAAAGAAGAAGAGCTGTCTGCGGTATTTATAGAAGACAGTAGTGGGACAGGTGAAAAGGGTAAGCGCCGTTCACGTGTCGGAAGTCGCGGTAACTACTCGAGTCTTTATTTTTCTCGTGGAAATAAAAGAAGCTGAGAGCGCTTGCATCGATAGCCGGTTTGGCTGTGTGCGGTACAGGTGTCGAGGAAGAGATCTTGGGGTTCTTTAGTATGATTTTCTCACTTTTTATACGCAAGGATTTTCTGAAAGGAAAGTATAGGATTACGTCCTTTTATTTTACTGTGCGATAAGATTTCGATTCGCACAATTTGCATACTTCATAAACATTCAAAGGTAACTTGGGAGAACTAAATTGTACGCTTAATAACGAACAACGATTTAGGAGAATAAACTTTCTCGATAATTATATTGGAGGAATTGTTCGCAGTCAATAATGCAATTCCATTTTTGGGGGGAATTTCGTGCACATCTTGTCATAAATAAATAACTGACTATTTATCAATCATTAGCTGCTGTTTTTTGATTCCATAGAATGGTATTATGCTATATCGAAAACAGGCAATAGGTTAAAGAATTGCAAGCTAATGTAATAGATTTACAAATTTAAAAAAACCGTTGTATATATATACATTTTTGTGTCGAATTCCATACATAAAAATTGACAAAAGTTTGAAGTAAAACAACAATAAAGCTAAATCAGTCAATTTGTATTTCAATAAGGAATAGCTTTCTATAGTCTTCAAATTTCAGCGTTACTTTAAACCTATGTTGATCAAAATTTTTTTTTTCTTCCGAGAACCCATTGTTCAAAATTTAATGCATAACCATGTAATTTCCAAGCAGTGAAATGGCGATGTGTTCTCACAAATATTCGGTAACAGTGATATTTATTGTTTCTTAAAATGCTAGTTTTTTGTATTTCGATGACTTATATGTCTTACTCCATATACTTTAAGGTATCATACTGTCTATGCATTATTATACATTTGACTGAGTGCTTGTATTCGTATGTATTCTTATATAATATTATTGTTATATAATGTACTTCATGTATTGCACCGATGGGAACTTCATAGTGATTGTACTTATCTACGCTAATTACTATTTAAAATTTGTATATAATAACGTAAGATTGTTGATGCACTACTCACATGTATTTATCGATTGTATTTTCATAATTTTCTTATAATGTTCCTTCGCATCTTTTAGCTATGAACTGCGCAAACCTAGTATCGGCAGGTTTTTTACTACCTCTATTAATAAGTGTTCTTCAGCAGAGAATTATAATTCCCTAAGAATCTCTTAGTATTTTTTAAAATCCACATGTCTACTAATTTTTCTCACCTAATATTAGTTTAAAATTAATAACTTTATAAAATATGACGATGAGTTAATCCCTTCTCTGGACTACAACCTTGTCGTGGTGGAAGGGCTTGCGTGTTCCTATGACCTAGAGAGCGTAACTGGCGGGAACTATGTTCCTGGTAGGGTCACCCATGCCAGGATGGTCAATAGGTAGGGGCCTGACGAAAGGTAGTCCACGCAGTGTCTGTACCNCCACTTCTTTTTCTATGAGTACATATTTTTACTCAGGGAGATTCTTATTTCTATTATTAAATCGTAGCACTTCACATTTATCGTATTCAATAGAGTGAAAACAGAAAAAAATATTATCTGGCTTTAAAATAAAGATTTCAAAGGACAGATTTTCAAAAATTAACATTTAGGGAAGAGAGAATCGATATTAGGTGAAAAATTCCAAACTTTTTCTTTTGGTGCTAGTTTTCTGGAAAGGATTCTGAAAATCGGAACTTGGCAACACAGTCACAAAGAATAACTGCGCCAAGTTCAACAAACGAAGGGCACGAATGTGTGTGCAAGTGAAATATTTCCGTAGAGTTTGGAAAATAAAGATGCTGACGACGGCAAAGAAAATTACGAATTGGCCCTTAATGATAGGGTCCGTTAGAGAAAAGGGAAAGAGGTTTACAAATGACGAACTAGATCCCGCGAACAGAAGGAAATTTACCCATTCGATCGGATGCTTCAACAAAGCAAACTAAATACTTTCCCTGTCCTTCCCACGTTCCTATTTTCCTCAGTATTTCCTGATGAACGATACTTTTGGCCCGAGAAAAAGACGCTATTTTTATATATATTTAGACCAGGGACGGATTTAAGCTCTCAGAGGTCTCTGGAGCAAAGATAAGATTGAGGCCCCACTGGGAATTATAAGTAAATTTTCCAATTTTTTATAAAATCACAGATATACTTACCATAGAAATCTCAATCACTTCACCACAACAAGAATAAGCGATCAAAATTTGAATTAAACTGCATTAATTAATTAATTAACTACTGTACACTTTAGAGCCCGGTATTAAGATAATTTGTTAGAGTTAAATGTGAAGATTATACTTCATTCTCCTACGTATATAATGGATTAGAATGGATATTAAGTATAATATTCACTTTTAAATATAGTCTTAACTCTTTCAATCAAATTTAAGTATAGCTTACAATAAGAGGCCATAGCACCCCTGTATATTACAGATGATGATGAATAGTGACGAGTGTATGTATAGACACGGGCCTTAGTTACCGTCTATTGCGATTATTTATAAATCCGCCCGTTTTGGAATCTAGATGTTAAGAATTCTCTCACAAGTTTCTATCATACATTTTAGCTTCTCCGTTATTCTGAAAAACTACTCAATGATGATGATTTTCAGTAAACGATTCATGAAATATTTTTGGTGAAAATAAACATTCCCTTTTTCAATTTCATCAACTCTTTTTCATTTATTTTATGCTCTAAACCGTTCGAGAGCTACACTCCAGTCTTGTACAAAAAACTAATCTCCTTCGTATTCATTTGGGAATGATTAAATAGGCTGGATGCTATATTATTGTCAAAACAATAAAATTATAGCTGTTATTAATTTTATCGATGAGGACAATATCATTCAGATTTAATTTGGAATTTATTTGGGGTAGATATATTCGCTCTCAAAGGAATTCGGATGTGAAATTCGTGGAAATGATGAGATCTGGTATCTCTACGCATTATGAAGAACGAAAAATCATCCAATCCGGAAATTTAATCCTTCAAATTGAAATCCCTTACGCCAAATTTTTTCGGTCGGAAATTTTTCGAGATTGACTACTGATTACAAAGGGCACGAAAATAAGCTCAAGGAGAGGAAAAATTGTCATTTAATCACTATATTTCTTCAGAATAAGGCAATTCAAATTTATTTTGTTTATCCAATCACCATTTTCAGCCGAATAAGCGTAACATATAACAGCGAAAGGTAGGGCGAGTATCCATATGGAATTAATTAGGTTCTAAGGAAGGATCACTTGAGGGTTATGGTAACCACTGAAAGGTATTTTTACTCAAATATTACAAAGGAAGCTCACAATCAGTATAAATATTATATGGCGATCTATACATCGCAGAATGCAAAGGTCTTATGGAGCATTAGACAGAATATTTACTTGCTGCGAATTTTCTTCAGACTTCATTTACTATTTTGGTATTTTGTTTTTAGCATTTACATTTTGCTTAATCAGTGGGATTCACTAACAACGTATAATATTCCATATTTATTAATTCAATATGACAAATTCAGTATAGAGAACTAAACAAATGGCTAACATGTCCAAAACACATAAGGGCATACATACTTTTAGCACCCATTTCAATGCATAAGAGAGGGGTATTTCAAAAATATAATTAAAATGATGGTAAAAGTGTGGTAAATCTGACCACCCTAAATGTAGCACAGCTACTAACTAGTTCTAATTTTCTTAATAATTTTCCATTTTCCAAAATATACAAAAATTTTTATATTACATTATTTTCTTAAATCCTATTTTCCACGAAACGCAAACTCGTTCCTGTATTCCAGACCAAGACTTTTATAAAGAAGAAACCACTATGTAGATTCAATATACATTCATAGATCATCCCTATCATCATGTATATAAAAAGCAAATGTCAGTCCTTCCGTCCGTCTGTCCGTCTACCTATTTATCTCAGAATCGGCTTGACTTAGAGATCTGAAACAAACTGCATTGTGCTGCTACGATGCTGAAACCCCCAGGAAATCTACTTTCTCAGTAAAGGCCCGGGTTCGAACCCAGGAGCACAAAATACGTTTCCATAAGAGATGTATGTAAGTTACGTTTTCATGACTTGCAGAGGTCGTTTCTTTTACAAAATTAAATTAGAAACAATGGTCCTACGAAATCAAGAGAAGTGTCAAAAGAAAGGAAAATAATCATAGATTCTTATTTTAGTCGTGAAATATTGATATAGATCCGAACTTTTGAAGATTTTGATAAAACACACGGAACTTTCGTAAAATATTTGGGAAATAAACAACCCATCCCTTTGACGACTAAGGCCATTGTTTATCCCCGTGCATTTATATGGGAAAACTCATGAAATCAAAGTTCAACAATTGCCTTGGTCGTCAAAGGGATGGTTTGTTTATTTCCGAAAAATTTTACGATATTTACTCTATTTTATCAAAGTTCTCGCAACTTCGAATTTATATGAATTATATAATGATCTATATAAATATTTCACGACTAAAATAAGATTCTATGATTATTTTCCTTTCTTGTGATTTTATCTCAATTTCGTAGGACCATTGTTTCTAATTTAATTTTGTAAAAGAAATGACCTCTGCAAGTCATGAAAACGTAATTTACATACATCTCTTATGGAAACGTATTTTGTGCTCCTGGGTTCGAACTAAGGCCTTTACTGAGATGAAAATAGTTTTCCTGGGGGTAGTATCGTAGAAACACAATGCAGTTTGTTTCAGATCTCTAAGTCAAGCCGTTTCTGAGATAAATAGGTAGACGGACGGACGGACAGACGGACGGAAGGACTGACATTTGCTTTTTATATATATGATGTACGTAAAGTAGGCTTTCATGACTTGAAAACAGTAGAATAAATATTATAAATAATTTATATGATAAGAAATATATTGGGTTATTATGATCTTACGGCAGAATTGTGTTTTGCTTAGAAGGACTAGATATATACGATAAGAGATATATTTTTAAAGTAAAATAAGTCCCGTCATGCTTGACGGGGGCGTTTACTAGTAATATAATAAAAGCGACAAATTTTTACGTTATTACTAGAAGTGAAATAGGAATTTTTCATTTATTCCATTATCGCATCAAACTTAGCAAAACAAAAAACGTATTTGTATTTCGGTGGGGAATTTTCCAAATATTTCGTGTGTATCCAATAACCTTTTGTAGCCGAAAAGCGTGGCGTACGTGAGCAAGAAGTAGTGTATGATTAAAAAGTAGAAATACTAATGAATGTATCCATTTTCTCAAGAATTTCCCGATTTCACAATTCACGAACATTTCCTTCCTGTATTTTGACAACAATTTTTGTGAAGAGAAATCGGTGATGTAGATTCTACGGACAGTCATATATAGGAAACAAGACTTTCTCCTCCAGAGAAACTTCTTTACGACGAAGACTGTACCCTCCATAATCGAAGTCCGGGAACGATTTTGCATTCGCGCTCGCCATTGGTAAGAACGCTATCGAACCGAAAAGGAAATAAATAAATAAATGGCTCCTCTGATGAGACGAACCCGTATATTTCCCCCTTTTTATTCCGCATTGAATTCTCGATGAATTGGGAGGAGGCGATCCGAGATTATGGGGAGAAGAGGAGGGAATCGGAGCCGATCACCCGACGAAATTGAAAGTGCTTCGGGTATTTCGGGTCGTGGTCTATCGTCCTCATTTAAATTGGAATTTTCAGTTCTCGGCCTCGCGGAATAAAAAAACGGGGAGGGCGAACTTAATAACAAAAACGAATGGAAATAATCGAATGAAGGCGGGAGGGATGTTAACGGAGAAAAAATGGCGGAACCTAATAACAAAAACGAATCGAAATAATCGGATGGAAACGAGAGGAATATAAAAAATGGAGAAAGAGGGAATGCGCTATTTTTTCGGGGAAATAAATGGTCGAGGATTTTCGTTTGGTGGAGTTAATAAACGTGTCGTCTCTTTTTTTCGAAGCAGGAACTGTTATTAGAAACGGGAACATTTTCTTCTCTTTTTTTTCCTTCCGATATATTTTAGGGGATAAATTATAATTTTCGAGATTGCCGTCAGAGGCGCCCTAATCCCCCGTGACCTAAAAAATGGCGCCTTCATTAGTTTTCCTAATATTTCATCGTGTTTAGCGCGGAAAGAGAGAGAATGCGGATGCTTCTCTAATTTTCAAGACGAGAGCAATAAAATCCGTTTATTATTTTTGAGAAAATTAAATTTTGATCCCCCGAGTTTTAGGCGTCGAGAAATTTTTAACAACTTTAATACGTTGCCTATTGATTGGGCAATATGAGCTTGAAAAAAGTGGTGCGAACAGGAGGGAGGATGGTTCGGATAATTATCTTACTAAGAATACCAATTCTGTAAATAAAACATCTCCGAAGTTAATTTTTCCACAATACGAACGGCCTTCCAGGTGACCCATTTCCACAAAATTTTAATTCATGCCGTTCTTCCGTAAAAAAGAGAACTCAAATTTATGGAGTGAGTACAATTATGTATCTATATGAAAATTTGCTGGTCTCGGATTGTGGCAAGGAAAATATTTATTGTTTAAATTTAAAGATGCCGCAAAGTTTCGTACTTTAGTGAGTCCTAAAATTACTCCCTCTGTATAAGTGACGAATTATAAGGGTACGAAGAGACATGCAGGAGATAAGACGACTTAGAGAACTGTAAAGTGTATCTCCGGAACTCATTTATTTATTTATCTGATGGACACAGAAAGGCTCCAAAACATTCATTTAAATAATTCTTATTTACGAACACAAACAAACATTCCTTAACCGGAAAATATCCGAATAGGATTCAAATCCGCGACATCCGCTAGCATGATAACCACTTCGCCATCACAGCCGATGAAACCCTTGACGATGTATCATAAATATTCCATGATTAGGTACAATAGTTATATGCACCGAAGTTTTCAGAATATTTAATATCTATTTATATTCAGTGGAACCTTGGCTAACTAAGGCCTTACTTAACGAGGTACTTGGTTAACGACGAGTGTCTGTGATAAAGAAATGTCTCGGGTAACGACGCAGTCTTTGATTAACGACGACTTCTGGTGACGATTGACAATTAAAAACTCCTTTTATGACTGTCTATTTTACTATTGATAATTTTTTCAGCAAATATGATTGAATAAACTTACATTTTTCATGATATTTTAATGAGTTTTGTTTGCATATTTGACATGCAGTATGGTTCTGGAAAGTCGCACTTTGGATAACGACGGTTTTGGTTTGGGACGAAAATATGGAACATATTACCGTAGTTAACCAAGCTACTACTCCACTATGATAAATACTTAACTATGTTCTAATTTGAACTGGGATTGCAGTAAAGGCTACCTGAAAAAGCCGATTCTAATAATGCAAGGGGTTATTTTAAATAAGCGCTTAATGTAATAATATTGGTTCACTGTATTCATATTTCAAGAAAACATCAGTCTCTCAGAAAGATATTTTTACAATAAAGAAGGAAACTCATTAAAAAAATTCCTCGACATGTTTGATGAAAGCGACGAATTTCGTCGAACATAAGTCGTTGAGAGACGTGAAAGGTGTGGTCAAGGGTAAATCTTTTTCATTTTCTAAGAAGTTCTCAATTCTATGAGGAAAAAGATTCTGGTGAATTGATCGAGTTACTTGTTAAACAATATGGTGTTTGTAGTAGTTCTAGATTATTTCGTAAAATAAAACTATGTAAATTATTAGCGTAGTTTAGGCACAACTGTAGTTAATGGAGGAGGTGGTTAGATACTAATTTTCTGCAGTTGTATAAGAAGAACTTTGTAACATTGTTTTCGTTAGCTTTACATCGTATCGTAAGTTACCGTCGCCACCTGATTTTGCGTTTAACTACGGCGGTATTGTACTATAAATTTGTACACAATTGCAAATCTAATTCTCATATCTTCCATTCCAACTAACTATTATTTCTCAAGAGGTCGATCTTCAAATTATATGTACGGATGTATATACGGAAGATACAAAATACTATGATTATTTGAACGAAATAAAATTAATGCGAAAATAAGCCATCTTATGATCAGCATATTTGTGCGAAAAGACCCTTCCGAATAATTCACACTGTAGCAAATGAACTGATACAGAGAACTCCCACTGTTTTGACAGAGGAAATTCGAGCGACCGCACCATCTGTATACAACAACTTATTGGCAAAATATCCTAAGAGGCGAACTTTCTTCGCCAGAAATCAATCCTTTTCCATCTGGCCGAAGAAAAACCCACATCCCCAGCGGGATTCCAAAAGTCTCTCCGTAGAAAAATAAAAGAGAATCGGCTCCCCTCAGATTGGGCCGCGATGCGGAGGGTCAAAAAAAAAGGAAGGAAAAGCACTAAACATGCGTTGCACGATCGAAATTGAGCCAGTCCTTCTTTTCTCTCCCTCTAGCGCGAGAATTAAACTTTTCCATCAACTTCGGGAAATTCAATCTCTTCCTTTTTCTAAATTGCCAAATAAATAACGCCGCGGTGCGGAAGAGAGAAGCGTTTTATTTGGCTCCCTCCTCATCCCACTCCAAAAATGAGGTAATTTCCATTGTAATTAAAGTCGCCACAGATAGTGCAAGACGAAGGGAGGAACAACGTGGACGCTGTAATTTCTGAGACAGCAGTTGCTTTCTTCTCCCCCTTCTTATTTTCATCTCTACCCTTTTTAAGACTGTTTCTCCTATCTGATTTTCTACTGTAAGTTGTGTTTCCTTCATAGTAAATATGGACCCCTAATATAATTTCGCCATGTTTAATTAATTCATAATCCGGCTACAATGAAGTGGCAGAAATTTAGTAGCCCAAACTGTTTTAGCTTGGAGGAAATTGGACTCGCTACAAAGATTTAAGTCGATGATTAATAAGATTATAAATTATATTAACCAAAAATAAATACCAATAAACGTTTTATCTACGTCTTAATCCTTAATTCCCTATATTCTAACAACGCTTAGGCATTTTCAACTAAGCACATGGGGTACCGGACCAGCTGATAATTAATGAGTTATAATAAACTTTAATTTCTTAAATATAAATAATAATAATAATTTCTTCTTTCTCGAAGATTTCATTATGTATTCAGCAAATTCCGTACATAAACTGCAAGGACAAATCGTTTTATGAACTCATTATTTCCACGAACGATACGCGATAACAATAAGCTAAAGAGGTAACTCGAACGCTTGGTGTTTACACCCTCTGCCACACGTCAAAAGGCGGATTGCTTGTATTTATGTAGATATAAATGTAATTGGAAGTCAGTTTGCTTTAGTGATTGGAAAATAACACATCACAATAGACGTATGTCCATTCGAAATCATCGAAAGTTTACCGTAATGGTGAAACACATAAAAGCAAGATATTGAATAATTTCTTGAGAACACTTAAAAAGCGGAAACAATCAATTTGTTATTAATTAATTAGCGAAAAAGTAACTGAAATATAAAACGAGGTAAGACCTGGATATTGCTTATTTAAGAAACGCAAGCTAGCTCATTTTTTAACGATAAACGATTAAACGATAACGATATAAAAAAAAATAAACAAGAAAAGGTAGCAATTGCATTTAAGACAGTAGAAAATACAGTAGCTGAACGATCCAACATTTCTCCAGTCTATAGATTTGCGAAAACTTAGAAAGTCGTTAACACTCGAAATTGAAAAGTAAGTTGTTAGACCCAAGACGTATTAGGCGAATTGCCTCTTTTCGATACGAAGAAGTTTTAAGAGGAAACAACGGAGCTAATTATGTCAACAAAACATCATTTCTATTTTTTCGCACATTCCAGGATTTCTCCACTCCAGGCAATTTCCAACCGAGTATTTCTCGAAAAAACTGGAGTGACATATAAGAGCCGATCGCGGAAAATCATACAGAGGGGCAGCCTCTAAAAAAATTGACGCACACAAAGAAAATAAAACTCCCAAAATTTCTTCATCTCGAACTTTGGACATCCTGTTGAAGTTGCAGGAGTCGAGGCCCGACTTCATAATTAGAGTGAGCGTGAAATGTAAAAAGAAAAGTCTCCTTGATTCCAACATCCGCGGTTTAATTAGTCCAATCTAATACCGTGCCGGAAAGTAGTTTGGGAAGACCAGTTTTTCAACCCCCGGTGACGGGGCGGAGAGGGCGAATCGACGCTTAGCAGTGGAAGGGGTGGATGGAATATTTGCGGCATCGCTGGAGAGGGAGGAAATGAAATGTGGAAGATGACGGAAGTAGGGGAGAGGAAGATGGGACGCGGAGTGATTAATTAAATTGCGCATTAGTTCTCTATAAAACTCAATTAAAATTTCCAATTAAAATTGTCGTCCAAGTAGGAGGCAAGGATCTTTTTATTTTGGAAGGAAAATAGTGGGTGGGGGGATTGGGATGAAGTCACAATTATTGCCTAACCCTGTCCTTCCCGCTCCTTGAAACTGAGCCTGCGACGCTAAAAATAGAAGAAATCCGCCGATAACTTTCCGCGCGCTCGGGAAATTGCGGAATTTTATCCTCTTTCTTAGAGAGCTGATGCGGAGGGAGGGAGACGGGTTATTCACAGCGCAGGGTTAGGGTAGAATTGATTGGGTTAGGGTAGAAAGGGTGACGAAAATTTGAAAGTTGGGTGGGAATTACGAGAACACTGCTTTCATACGTAAAGCTACTGTCTGTCCAACACTATAAATGTATAGATGTTCATACAAACCATTTTCAATGCCTTACTTTGGTCTTCAAAATCACGATACAAATAAATGATTAAGGTTAATAGCTTTCATTTAAAGCACGTAATGATGAATTAAAAAGATTTAAAAAATTTAAAATGTGTAAATCGGTGAATAATTTGTGCCAAATCTGAAATTCTGAACAAAATTTACTCATTCCATTCGGCTAACAGAAGTAATTCATAATCAAATAATTTAATTATTCATATTGTATCGGAATCTCAGGTGTACATATTACCAAGAAATTAGCTCAGATAAGTCCTTTTGCGCACTACATACTTACGATTCCCCATCAATTTATTCGACATTAACCGTAAATCAGGTTTCCTTTATATGAAATAACTTTCAACTCATATTCTATTTTTAAATGTGTGGGTATCTCTATTATGATGAATGACAAAACAAAAGTCGTCGACCAATATGAAACTTAAACTTATGAAATCACTTTCAATTTATGCGACCAGAGTGAGAATAATAACATGTATTTAGTCTTTGGAATGTGATTTCACAACTTTGAAATCGCACATATAAATCAGGGATATCACGCGTATGCATATCATAAGATACATAAAATATTTATTAAACAGCGAAATGATTGTATATTGCAGTGGGGTAGCTGCAAGTAGAAAATACTTCCATCAATCGCTAGCGAATATTTTTATTAAAAAACAGCACAGACTCAGGATGGTATTCATTCATACAAGAAGGCTTCGTGACTGAACTTATATTAGTAAACATTCTGTCATGAAGCCGTTTTGTCAATATTGTAACTGTTTTTACTTTTACAGCGTTAAACTTGTTCGAGATAAGAACGAACCGGTCGGTTTCAGGAAAAACGGTAGCATTATGTAGGGAAAATGATAAATTAATAGGGTTTGGAAGCATCACATGGAATCCGTTCGTATTATGGGGAAGGAAAAGGATACGACTATTAGAGTAGAAGGGGATGAGCCGTATTACGTTGCTGGTGTTAACAAAATGGGTTGGGTTGGCAAGTCTTATTGAAGAAGAAGAAAGTGTCAAAGAGAGGAGTTTTATGAACGAGTACCGCTCGACTTATATTTTCCAATTGGCGCTAGAGGTGATTCTAAAAAAATTCCCGACGCCCAATACGGTTTTTTCCTCCCAACTCCGCTCGCGGGTTTTTCTAAGGATTTATTCGTAAACACATTAAAAAAGAGAAAGAAGAAAAAATATATATCGGCCGACTTCCCATTTCCTTCTAGAATCTCATTTTCCCATATTCCTCCTATCTTTTCGCCCCCGCCCCTCTTTTTTCTCCCCCTACTCCTTCCCATCTCCTTTCCCAGTCTCCCCCACCTCTTCTGGACACCTCCCCTCCGTCCCCACACCTCCCTGTCTCTCACGCCCCATCCCGATTTCAATTACAACTTCAAATTACTTTTCTGTTCTTTTAATGGGAGTGAACTTTTCCTTATTCCGATGGTGAAATGGAGTGAGGGGTGGGGGCCTATTTCACTCCCTCCGAAGTACTTCTAATCCTCTCCCCTCCTTCATTTCCTCTTCTCCTCATCTGCCTCCGTTATTGATAGCTTTTCGTCCCCTCTCTCTCTAAACAACATTTCGTCCCTCATCTTAGCTCTCTTTCTATCTCCATATATCATCTTTCATTACGTTTTCTCTAAATTCGCGCTTGCCAATTACCTCGTTTATTACTGAATAGAATTGTTTCCGAGATGTTAATAGAACAAACTGTTATAAGAAGTAAAAGGCTAAATTACGCAACGCTAATATTCCAGGTCTGAATGTGGGTCACTTATATTTAATCTGAACCGTTTATCTTTACCATAAATTTCTGTTACTATCGGAATATTTGTCTACTATCGGAATATGTAATTCGGTACTGGATAAAGGAAAATCAATCATACTTTTACATTTGTGTCATTTCTGTTTATGCCTGTGATCAGGGTCGGACCTAAGCTATCAGAGGCCCCAGGAAATTAGATTGAGGCCTCCAACAGGAACTATGAGCGAAAGTTCAAATTTTTCCATAAAATACACGAATAAACATCCAAACCTTGGTCGCATCACTACGGAAAGAATAAAAAACAAGTTTTGAATTATTACATTGTATAATAGTGTTTCTATAAATTACTAAGAATGATGGATACACTTTACCATCAATGTACATCCTATAGAAATAATAAGTAGACTTACTTAACAAATGTAAAATAAGGAATGGCATAGAGTATTTTGCTTTTCAACTTGAGATGTGTCTCCTGAAGCCTCGAGCCGGAAACATTTTACTAAGAATTTATTATCACAGTATTTTTAAGGTCCCCATATAGATAAGGCCCTCAGATGGTGCTTATTGCGTCTTATTATAAATCCGACCAGAGATGATACGAAAACTACTAAGGAATGAATAATACCAAATAATAGTATTCATCCAGGTCACTCACCATTCACAGGTAATGAATGGTATTCAAGGAGCCAATGCGCTGCTCTTACATGAACTTTAACCACTAGTTCAGTGATCAAAGCAAGTCAGATGACCTCATTCCTCATCTACCATAGTATGCTTCATTCCCCCTTCCTAACATAATGGTGGAAGGGATAGAGGTACCATCTTCTGGATTCTTCGGGGCCTTTAGAGACGGATAGTTACCATTAATTTAAGGAGTACGTGTCACCATAAAAATCTACCGAACGGCAAACTCGCGATCGCCAGTAAAATAAATTAAGTCTAACCATTCCGTTATTTTATGTTTTTCGAAAATTAGCCGAAAACTATAATATAATATTATCACTCATTTTTAATGGTTTAATTATGCATAACAAATAAGCTTAAGTATAGGAAGCTGGATTTTAGCGAATAAATTTATTCGACTGAATACTGGATAATTTAAAGATAATTTCAAGGAAAAACAAAAGAAAAGAATGTACTTTTACGATACAGGATATAGCTGACCAAAACTGAAAGTCCGGGCCTGAGATACAGGTCCCAGGAATCACTGCCACTTTTTGATTTATAGACGTTTATTCGCTGATACCTATGTACAGAACTATATCTACCACTGCTAAAATACGAAAATGGTTACTTCTGTATTACTGGAAAACTAAATTCATAAAAATAAGTATACCGCTATTTTGCCTCTATCCGAAGTCGAACATCGATTTTCCATGCTTCTCTTTACAGGCTCATCAGTCAAATTCAGGCTGACTCTTCGTGGACCAGTTGGCTTGTTTTCTAATCCACAGTCATGTCAATCTGGTCACTCATTCTCGTCCCACTCTACCTCACTCTAAAGTTCATTTCCTAGACCTTTGATTCTTATCTTTTCCTCTTTATGGGATGCTCCATAGAAAGGAAGGTGCTGAGAAAAGCATAGGAGACGAATATATCTCCACAAACGAAACTGACATTGCGAACTCTAGTTTCAGAACTTACTTCCATTATAAGGTTACAAAGAGAACTTTTACAAGAATCTTTTTCAATAGGTAGTAGCGTTAGAAGCAGTTTCATTGGTGCCTCGACAGCTAAAGTCATTTACACCAGTGACTGATCCCAGATTTTAATACCTTAGTTAATATCTAGGCCAATATGTGTACCAATCGTCGATTATAAAAGGAACAAAAACGATTAACAATATTTTTGAACCATAAAATCAGTAAATGATGTTCGCTTCGGCGGTGCATATACTTAAAATTTCAAGAGTTTATGGTTTCAAATTAATAATTTCAATAGAATATAAGTTAAGTAAGTCTCATCTACTAGCGAATTGTTTCCAGTATGTTGAAGAAATTAGCAAGAGACATATTTATGAATCTTAACATATTCGTAAAATCTGCAGATGATAATCCAAGGATTAACAAATGTGAAAAACGGCGATATTGCTGGGACTCGAACATAGGTTACCCACTTTCCGTAAAGACACTCTATAAAATTACGTAACACCTTCTGTTGATCCTTAGATTTAAGCTGTACCCCTCGTAAAGATATTTTCCTTTACGTAATTTCTCGCGGATAATATTTCAGATTTTCAGCAATTGTAAAGGAGAACTCAGTTTAAAAGTAACAACGAATATATTTGAAATTTCCATGTGATTATTATACTGGAACTACTAATATAATATATTCAAACGATTCTCCACTTATGCAAAAACACGTCGGGGAAGGTTTATCAGTGAATGTCCGCTATTTAAGAAGCAAATGGGAGAAATACATCACATTTTTAACGCATACGCGCTAAATTGCGGCATTGTTAAGAATGATCGATTCCCTGCCCATTAAATAACGGAGAAGGCAAAAATTAATATAACACGCTAATTTAATAACGGAGCGGCACAATATAGCCCTTTTAATAAGAGGTGGAGGTGATTAATTATCTACTGGGGAACAATAACAGTTTCATTATTCGGCTAGAGTCCCCGTTTCGGTAAGCCGCTCAAAATTAATTAAATTCCATTGTGATCGCCAAACGGAAAAGAGATACGTTTTGCTACTTTTTGATGAATATGAAGAAATATAAATTGTCTCAATCTGCTACGAATGATTTACCTGGGAAAGTTTAATTTTTGATAGCGGAACATTTGATTGAGCCACCTTTCGTGATCAGCGGCGTGGAAAAGTATTTAATTAACGTTAATTAAGAAAATTTCTTCGGAAGGGCACTTAAGCCAAAAATAAGAATCGAATCTCAAAACCCTCTTTCCAATCGGAATACGAACTCGGAATTCAGTAGAGTTAATTTTATGTACAGAAACTCCACATAGGTACCCTAAAAAAGCTGTTAATAACAAATATTAGGCAATAAAGAAAGGCTGTAAAATACAAAACAAGGGCTCGTGAAGGAAAACAAAGCTTGAATAGCAAAATCATTTTTGTTGATCAACGTATACGAAAAACCAAAGTAAACTTTTGAGAGTACAAGCATACTTAAGGAACGACTTTTTTCTTTGGTGAAGTGAAGAGGTTGCCAGGATTAGAAAGAAGACAAGAGAGGCAAGCATGTAAAGGCTGCTACTTTTGACTTTCCAATATTTTAGATTATTGAAATTGAGTTCATAGAGTTTGACGACCTTGATTTAATTATAAACGGCGTACATTTGAGACCTATGTAGATTCGTATAGTAAAGATCCTAAAATATCGAAATAGCATAGCGACACAAGAGTTTAAGGCTGACCAAAACATTTATAAAACAACTCTGAAACGTCAATCACCTTTGATTTCAAGTTTCTGGGAAGGTACATTTACTCTTTACATTTTCAAACCTACTGTACCGCGACATAGTAGATTCAGGATGGTATGCTATTTTCAAAGGAATAGCAAATTTCTCGTTTTCACGCAAATGGTCGTTTTTCCGCAGAGCATTAGAGAAGATAACGGTGGATTAGGTTAGGATATTGATATTATTACATCCCATCCTTAATCAACTGACTAAGGTTTTACTTCCATGGTGTCTTCCTGTGATGGCCTACTTGATTTATATTTGGTACGTTTTAGTTCGACCTCGTACGGAGAAGATGAGATATTAGTACTTTCTCTTTAAACACATTTGTAATAATGTAATATAAAATACTCCGAAAATTTTCTCATGATAAGAATTAGCAAGTGGCCTTTTGCTAATAAACCGAGAGATTACGAGTCTCTCTACATTCATCATCATGTAAAAATTACGTTGGAAACCAAACAAATCCAGATGAGATTGATGTGCAGTGGAGTATTCAGTTAAATGCAGTGAACTATGGAGACGGAGAGGTACACAAACGGGCTGGACCACTTCTTTTTGTATGTAGGTTTCATCGAATTCCCTCAAACGACATCGTCTGTAGAAATAACCAATTCTATAAACTGAAAGTGAAGAACATTTCTGTTTCTCATAAGCTGTAAATATACGTAAATATTTTCGTGAGCTGTATGATTACGTTAATCATTCTAGTTTTGTCAAGAGTTATATTTAATACTATTTCGACTACTCGTAGAAAGAATATACATACTTAATCTTCGTCTATGACCATCAATTTCTGGCGTAGTAAAATGAAGGAACAAAATTGAGGAAATATATAAATAAAGTAAGAAGTAAATAGCATTGAATAACCAACATTTAACTCACGTGTAAACATCAAATCCCGGGTATTAGCTTGATAGGCATTATGAACTCATCTGAACAAA
This sequence comes from Ladona fulva, assembly GCA_000376725.2. Classification (NCBI taxonomy): domain Eukaryota; kingdom Metazoa; phylum Arthropoda; class Insecta; order Odonata; family Libellulidae; genus Ladona; species Ladona fulva. The sequence continues at coordinate 966,466 of KZ308130.1, forward strand.
GAGTCGCCTCCAAAGATTCGATTAGCTCAGATATTCATCATCGATTAGGTACATCGTTTACCTTGCCAAGAGGATACCCTTTAAACGCATCCAATATAGGCGCGGAAGCCTGTGATCTACGAGTTATTTTTTAATCTTCTTCGCACAAAATGGTGCTAGTAACACCCTTCGTACGATACCAGTAATAACAAAGATTATTTCTTGCCTATCGCTGCCCTCACCTCGCTTGAGCGAATCGCTAGGCAACGGAAAAACCAATTATATGCAAGCGGCGCATGTTGGGCCGGGTAATGCTCGGGCGGCTTTTCATTCCCCCGGCGATGGGGAGTGGGTTTGGAAAGCGATAAGAAGATGATTGGATGACGCCGTTGGTCTGCCCGTGCTTTAGATTGCCTCTTGACCTGCGGTGCCCCCATGCGGAAAGACCTCTAACTATCCCTCACCCCTTCCGCCCACGCCTTCAAGGGGCTGAGGGTGAACAGCTGACAGGTAATCACCGTGCTCTAGGTCCAAGGATAAGACGGTGGTTTAATCTTCGCTTCCTCCCACACTCTCTCCTCCTCCACTCTAATTTTCCATTCCTCTTGCTTCCTACTAGTATCTTGAATCGGTTTTTTCATGGTTTCCTGATCTATCCTCCCCTAATTTTTTATAGTAATAATTAAAAATATTATTATTATTATTTTAATCTTATAGCAAGGTTGAGTCAAAATGACCTCTGCCAACTAACCTCTGAGATATTACGTGATATTAATATTGCACAAATAACCAAAAACAACTAAAATGTAGAAAAATGAAGTAACCCATCCAAACAATTTTATAAACACAGCTACAAGAAAATTGGTATAAACAGTAGATTCAGATTAATAGGCAGTAAAGAGGCAAGTCAAAAATAATGGAATATTTTATACGCTATAATTAGGAGGAGGAAATAGTTTGGATTCTTCTATTTATATCGTTTTTTGGAATCAAAATTGTTTTATCAGCTGTCACATTGACTGGTTATTTACATTTCTAGGAATATTTTAAACTAGAAAATTACATTTATTGCAAGATTTCCAGGAAATCTTCATTTGCGCCCCCCCCCCCCCTTAGCATACTTATCTTATTATATTTTGTTTTTGAACGACACAACCTACCGTGTCAACGTTTGAATTCATACATGCATCATATCGCACACTTTTTTTCCATAGTTACTTTTCTACCGACTCATTTCCTTTGTGTTAGGGTGGAATTTTTACGTAACACTTCCCCGGTTTATATTTGAAGACTAAATAATACGTTTCGAAAGCAAAACCAAATTGAGATTTGAAAATGGAAATCACGTGAACAGGTTGCGAAATATTGTTAACTGTCTCTTTGGTGATGTGTCTTAAACTCATCAACTTCTTGTTTGTGGCAGTTAAATCGCTACCAAGTGTATTCTTCGCCATAAACTACCATGATAGTTTACTATTTACCCTTTGAAGAACCTGTTTTCAACTGTTGTGACTTCTCAATGTCACAAAAGTCACAAAGAAGATTAAGCACACAGGCTCCTAAATAATCCAATTAAGGGTATGGTTCTGGGAAGAAGATCTTGAGACGTAAATTAAAAGTCAAAATATTTTATGTTCCCGAGACGGCTTTGGTATTTAATACACGCAGGATTAGCAGAATGCCATTATTTCAAATTAAAAAGTACGATTCCCAGAGAGCCTATATTTTGTATGCACCAACACTCTTTTCTTATCTCTTCAAATACGCTCTTGATGCCCGTTTTATAAACTTCTGCCATGTGATCTTCCCTTAACGCTTTTTCAACATCTTCGGAATAACTTTTCGTTTACTCAATGACATTCCGTGCAGAAACATCAGTACGAAACTTCGCGTATGCTATAATTGTGGAAGGTGTTTGTGAGATATTTCCAATCCTTTCAAGTTAGTAACTAATTTTTTCCACCTTTTAGTGACATTGCTTCAGCTTTGGTTCAAATGTGACCTCATGAAAAAATACGGTCCTCGGCATAAAGAACTGAAGAACTGGCGCCAGTCAAGTTCATCTTGAAGCTATAGATCAATTTCCTTTAAATCAGTATGATATAGTAGCGGAGATCTATCATTTAGCGTGGCGAAAATAGGATATAATTATCCCTATACATTAAGTTACAGCTCATACGTTCTTTTGTTTCGAGTTACAATATGATTAGTTGTAAATTAATTGAGATTTAAATATAATTATAATTATTCCCCAAAATCCGTCGTAAAACATTCAGGAGAGAAAATAAAGTAATTAGTCGTAATAAAACCATAAACTATAGGGCATCGTGCCATTGCATTATAACTATGTATATAACTATGCAGACATGGGGGATAACATTGCGAGGTGCAAATTGAACATTAGAATTTGAGTTATGTTGCAAGAGGTTATGTCTAATCCTACTTCCTATAGTTCTCGTTTTATATTTAGAAGTACATACATCGCCATATGTGAAATAATTAATAAATAATTGTAAAATGTCCTTTCATGCACTAATTAATTAATCAATCCATTAGTTAACACAAATTAATTAGGATGAAATTAAATTCCGCCCAACGTGTCATCCTTTTCTAAAAACCCTATTTAATAACCTAGTCATTCTCCGTAATTACGAGTGGAACAATTAAACCTGCCATGCGTCTGCAACACTTCTAGGTCATGAACATAATTATTCCAGGAAAATTATTCCAAAACATTTCATTAAATTTCCTTTCTCAGCGAATTCATTCATGACTTTTATTAATGAATCCCGTCCCTGAGACCAGAAGAATTAACGTTAGAGACGGCTTAATTTGGAGAGATTTCCCTCCGCTTTCACACCTTTAAATGGTGACTTGGGCAGGTGTGGCCAAATCCACATTTCATGCTCGCGAAACTTGAAATGAATGAGGCACGCCTTTGATAAAAAAATAAATGGCTGTTAACATTTTGTGGCGCCGCTCTGCGGGCGGAATGGGAGTGAGAAAATCCTCACGCTCATTTTCGACAAAACAAAAGACGATAATTTTGCCGCTGCACTGGATGAAGCCTAAATTCTCTCTCACTCTCATACCTGCAAAACGGGCGCATTTTGCCACTGGTTTCCATGGCGCGCCTATCCCTAATTATTTCTGCGTTCGCGTTCCTGATTTTCGCGACCGAAAATGTTTTTGAAAACCCTCCTTTGAAGAAAAGGCTCCTCAATACACGTCGGTGCGTTTGGTTTCGTTCAGGTGGCGCTGTTTATACGAATTCGGAGCGATTAACGTTAATTGGTTTCGAGGGAGATGTAAATTTAGATCCACGCATGCGCGAACGGTGTTTTGAAGAAGGTTTAAGTTTAATAATGGTTTCAAAGTTAGATTCTCAATTTATTATTATTAATATTATGTTACGGATGGACTAATCCATTAGTCCGGTGGTAACTTACTAATCTACAATAATTACAATACTAGAGTACACAATTATGCAGAAAAATATATAATGTCAATTTCAATAACACAACATTTCCGCCCACAACAGAACAAACGTCATCAAGCCACACAACACCAGTGTATTATGTACATACATTTTCAGATCATCAAAATACACTATAACTACAAATACATCTCCCTACTACAAAAATATAACATCGCAATACATCTGTCATCCAGCCCTAAAGTACACCAATCCATTAAAATATTTTTAGTGAATTCTACTATTTAAAATGCCAATATATCTATGCATCGAACTAGTTATGCATCTAATTATCGAGGATCATATGGGGGTCTCTATAAAAGGTGTTATGTGAGTAATTGGTATTTTAACAACATACCAGCTCTGATTCATTAATTTTAAAACTTACTCTTCCATTTCTTAAATAATGTTATTAGTAAAAGTGGTAATTTGCAAGTGTTTCGACAGCTAAGGTAATTTCGAACGTGATCCCTTGTCGGGAATCGAACACAGAACCTATTTCATCGAAGTCTAACGCGTTACACACATGCTTATTCAGATGCCAATAACGTTATTTTGAATTGTATTGCATAATAAGTATTTGTGTTGTCAAGAAATCTAAGGTGGTTATAATAGATATTGAGAACGGTGTACCGTCTTCGAAACACAGCAATATTTCAAAACCTTTCCTAAACACGAAAATATTTCCATCTTACTTACCTAAGTCTCATTAAAAGGAGTCGATTAGTGAGGATTCATTGCGTAACAAATCATGCTGGAGTTGTAACCGAAGGAGAATGATGCCAATTTGCTTTATTGATCCACATACTATATAATGTATTTTTTCAAAAAAACATCAGGGAGTCTTCATGCTTTCGCAATCTAAAGAAAATCAAAACCTACTTCTTTGCTATCTTTAAAATTTATAAATCGAAAATTAGTAACTAAGATGTTTAAAATGACTATAGTTGTGGATATCCGAGTTGAAATGTCTGGTTTTTAGTTAGTTTTTAGTGAGAAATGACCAGCCGAAGATGATATGCGAATAGGAAGATATTTTCGTTTCTAAAATAATTTTCTAAAAGAGCGAGTTAATGGACACTAAGAAGCACACCCAGCAAAGAATATTTATCAATATCTTAAGCATTAGAAATTAAATCTCCTTGAAATTTTGGGTTATAATCCTCGAAAGAAGTCTATGTAACTCTTTCTTGCAATTTTTTCTTAATGCGGCGATAAAGATTTTTCTGTTACCCATAAGCAAATCCTACATTATTTTTACCACTGAATTTACAAACAAAGTTTTAAAATGTTACAGTTATAATTCCACTGAATCAATTTCGAAATGCATTCTCTGTAAATCTATCTGAGAGGCTTCCATTGATCCACCTATTTGCCTAGGAACTCGCTAATACTTTCCCTTACGAGGAGATTGAGAGGCGCGATGGAGATACACAATATCCTAAGAGGTTTTCCCTTCGAATGAAATAAAAAAGACATGGGGAAAAGTAGGAGGAAATGCTCTTCAAAATTCCGCCGGCATGCCCGCTTCCCCCGCCACGGGAACGCTATTTCCGTGCGAAATGAACATTACTTTGGAAGGACGAAAGGTATCCTGGGAAGGATCAGCGAAATAGAAAATGGCGGGTAGGTCAGCGTCGAAGATCGGGGGGAGCGGTAGTCAAATACGGCACGGGAACTTGGGGAAAGCTTCTTTCGAGTAGCGAAAAAGTTGAATGGATGAAGTAAGCTCTAAGTAGATAGGATTTCCTCAGTAAGATTCATTCGGCATTCTTTCGCTAGTTTCATTGAAAATCGCAGTGAATACGCTTAAAAATTAAGCTATAATTTCTCAAGTTATCTGCCACGAAATGTCCCAGAAACTCGTATCAGAAGCATTGATCATAAAAAAATTACTTTCACCAGCTCGCTATTATTTCATTTCAACCATGCTCGTTAATTTCTACCAATGGAATGTTATGATTTGAATTTTTAGGAGAAACAGATAGCGAGAATAGTTGCATATCGGTATATCGTAACCTACACTGCATAATTGTTATTATTTTGATGCGCAGATGGTCTTTTGAAAAATAAATTCCGGAGAATGTATATAAATGAACTGTTGAATTAGATAAAGCATTGACGCAACATTTTGATGCATCCATATACGTTGTCGACATGCTAATGCGGAAAGGTTGAGAAAGGAAAGAATGTTTCGCGAAACAAAACTAGTATTTCACTGCGAAAGTCTTCAACCGAGTTTACGGGTTAATTTAAGTTAAACTTTTGCTAACAAGAATTAGCAATAGCAAGAATGTTTCAAAATGCATTTGAATTTCAGATTCTCCCATACACTGTAGAGAAGCAAAAGATATTAATATAAAAGTTTAATATCTATGGATACGATAATATTTCCTTTCATAAGGCTGAGCGACTCATTTCCGAACGAAATAAACTTGCGATCAGCGAATAATTCCACTCGTAAAACTCTTCGCACTTCTCGTCATGAAAACGTTACCATCACATCGAAGATACGTGTTTCCCTCTCATCTCTTTCATCGATAAAGTTTTATTTCTGCGAAAACGAGTTTTATTTCCTTGCGTCCAAGATCACAGAGCCGATTAGAGAATATCGCGCGATGAACGACACCAAACGTTTGCGAAGGTTCGTGAAAGGGATACAGGAGCGAATCAAACGAATGAGAGCGTGCAGAATCGAAAGAGAATAAGAAGAATCGTTTGGAGGAATGGGCAGAAAGATTGCGATTAATTTAGGAAATGGAAGAAGTCGTCAGAAAATGCATTAATCGGGTGAGCGATGGAGTAAATGAGGAGGAAAAACGCACAGCAAAGAAGAGAACGAAAATAGAAAACCGTGGAAGGTAAAGGGAAAATTTTTCAAAAAAAAACTTTAAAACAAGGGGTCTCGGTAGCATCGAAAATCTAACATAAAGATATTGAAGGGCTGAAAACTATGATACGTAAAGGTAATACATAAAACGTAATCAAATAACTCTTGAGCGATACGCTTATATTAAGTTGTTGGTATTAAACTTCACATTCAACTTATGGACTTACTTTTGTGATTAAATGGAAGAGGAGACTTTAAGGTCTCAATTTATCCAATAGTAAAGACAAGGATATTTATATATTTATTTATTTACTTTTGGTATTTATATATCATGTATTTTAACCGAAGAAATCATAAAGAAGTCGTTATTCCGTAAATGTAACGTACTAGACAACGATATTCGTATATCTTAAACGAGTTAAGGTTAAAGTAAAGACATACAATTTCGATGGGAAATCAAAAACAAGAATTGAGTATTCGGGGGTGGAATTCTGTGGAGAAAAGATGGAGCAGGCGAGAGCTTTGGATATAACGAAACGAAAGTGCCCCTGCCACACGCCGAAAGGCGGCTTGCAGGGTATTTCTGTAGACGTAGAAGTGCAAAAACTTATTTCAAGCTTCGAAAAGTAAGTCAAAAAAGGTAGGCAGCAAAATATTATCTAGTAGTACCTCATAACCCAGGTCTCTTAGAGGAGTAAATCGAAAGTAACAGTGGGACGAGAAATTTATGGTAATCCGAAGAACCGTTCGCACTGAAGATAGAAATCATCTAATTTGGTCAATAAGATAAACTGTAAAGGATAGATCGAAATAAAAAATAATTAGCACACCAGTTATCGAGAAATTAAAAAGGTACGTTTGATTTTGAAGACAAAATCTTAAATAAACAAATATAGAATGGGTTAAGTGAAAAATTATTAAAAGTTTTATGAAAGAAATCGCAACCACTAAAAGCTAAGGAACGGCGACGTCGAAGTGATGCGACGCAAAACTCAGAAAGAAACGGGGAAAAGACGCGGCTGAGAGGTAAGGAATAAAGAAAGAAAGAGCGAGAGAGAGCGAAAAAGAGAGGGGCGTCGGAGGCGAAAAAAAGCCCGGATGAGATAGTGGGCCCAGTGGAGTGGGAGGCGGCACTCAAATGCTTTTAGACCGAATGAGTTTTATCCCGTAGTCAATAGAAGACCGCCAATAGTAACTAATGCAGGCTAAGTGGCTCTTTCAAGAGATTGCTTGGCTCTGTAAATATTTCATGCGGGAGGGCGCGGGAACGTATAGTCGGAGCGCGCTTTTTCAACGTGGAGAGAAGGGAGGGGGTGGGAAAAGGGAGGTTTTATGGCCCCATAGGGCGGTGGAGGGGGCGGTAAGGCGTGCAGTATAGGAGTGGGTTGGTGCCTTTTGCTTGTCTGGCGAAGCCATAGCTGAGAAAAGAGCATCCCGTGCAAGATCCACTTCTTTCCCCTCTCTCCATGCCTATCTTTCACTTTGGGAGTCCCACAAGGTCTGATACTCGGACCGGGAAAATTTTCTCTCCCTTCCATTCGAAAGGGATGTTTTGCGAGGGGGGGAAGTCGGGATGGGCTACCAAACCTCTCTCTTCTTTCAATTTTTCCCTTCTCGCGCAGCCTTGGGCATTCGCACACATTGAAGACTGGTCGGATGGCGGCGCGAATGAGATTGGTAGTGAATGAGGGGAGATTCTGAAGAAGGTCGTACCGAAGGTCTTTTTTCCCTTCCACTCGGATGGATTCGGTGGACGGTAGATGGGCCTGCAAATGTTTGGTTCGATAGCTACATACGAATCAAAGCGGGTTTTACGGTCGTGAATGAAAAGAGCTACTTCTTGGAAGATTTCTAATGAAGACGCTTCCTGTTCTTCTTCACAACGCTTCTGGAGCGCTACGCTGCCGACATGGAACAGATTAACCTGGTCCGCGTTTTAGTGCTGAAGAGTTCTTGATACTGAACCAATTTTCGTTGAGAGAGTTCGTAGTAAATGTGTGTAAAAGGAATCTGTTACTCAAAAATAATTTCATAATTTTCAGATACCCAGTATTGGGATAACTTTCATGGCTACCGTACATTTCATCCAGACCCTTGAAGGTTATCTACAGGAAAGAGAGACTTTCCTAAAATTGGAGTTATACACATCTGGTAGTTACGCTATAAGAGTGGGATATAATAAGTAAATTATCTTTAATAGGAGAACTGTAACAGAAGTTTTAAGTCGCGTAATCTAAATGGAGCTGTTAACTTACTGTGTAGACTGATGGGATGTTTTTTGTCAGCTATTTTATGGGGCATAAATCTATTCCTCTTAGGAAAATTCATCTTCTCTGAAGATTCTGTCCTTGTACAGGTTTCAACGGTAATGTTGCCTCTACAGCATTCTGTCTTGGGCTTCTCTGTTCATCTCTGCACAATTCCTGGATATTTATGGGAGTATTAAGCTAGTATCAACCAAGGATATGCAAAATTCTTGTCCGAAATTAACTTGTGTTAATGATACTGATGCGCATTACCCAACGAGTGATTAAACGTTAATTGCTTTTGTTGTAAAAACTCAAATATGATGAATTCATAATTTTGTGTCAATGTCACATACATCACCACTCGTTTTTATGATTTTAATAATGCAAACTGAGCGCGTAGAGAAAAAGGTAGACTAATGCAGAATTCAAATGACAGCACAGCGCCAAATTGAACACATGATATCGCTTGATGTCACGTGTGCGAAATCAGCTAGGATGTTTACATGCTTGCCGTTATGATATTTGAGATTTATTGTTACTAATCGGAGTAACAACTTATAGGAATATTACAATCTATATTATTCATAAAGCGTTATTAATGTAGATGTAGATTTTCTGATAGGGACAAGCACTCTCTGTTCCGTCAATGGACCCATTCAATCCATCAAAATGGCAAAATTAAGAGATCCAATGCTCAAGAGGAATGTAAAAAAATGTAGCATCCCCTGCTTTAAAATATCATAGAGGGTTTCTTATTATACAACAAATAATATTTGCACATAATCTGCAAATAGGACCAGCAAAACATCCCCTCCTAGCAGAAAATCTACATGGATAACTTTTTTTTGCGTTAGTACACCGCAGAAATTTTGAGCACGGAAATTTGTTTCATAAGCAAGGAGTTTGCCGAAGTTGACAATAGTCATTTTGAGAATTAAGAAATTGCTGACTTAAAAGATAACTTCGAGGAATATGATGAAGCAAATGTTACGTATTTGTCTAGAATTTCTCGAAAGACTGCATTTTCCGGCTAATATAAAATATATTAGCTTTATGCATGTGTTTGGGATAGGGATACTACATTTGGGGAAAGGAATACGCAGGATAGGGTCGAAATAACCAAATGAGACCACCCTTATAATCCAACTCGCTGTATATATAGAGAGAGGTGAGAAGGGAACACACGCTCTTGTGTTTTTGGAAGGAAAGCGGAGGAAAAAAGCGCCGAGCTACCTTTCCTCCATCGAGGGAGAGTGGTCCTACTTGAAAAACTCTCCGAGAGCCACCTCCCGCACACACATCACTCCCACCCCTAAAACTCCCCTCCGAGCCAACATAAGAGAAGATTACCGCTTGACAAATGCTTTTATTTCTGGAGGAAGTGGGGGTGGAGAGGAGGGGAAGGGGTGGGGTGGGTGTTGGGGCGACAGAAGGCGTGGCGAGGGAAAAGAGTGAGATGGAAAAGGAGATTTTGAGTGGTGTGGGGAGGAATCCGAGGGGCGTCTTTCGGAGAGAAAGATGGAGGGGAATGAAAGTGGAAAAAGTGAGAGAAAGTGTAAGACGAGTTAAGAAAAGGTGGAGGACGTAATGGACGCTGGAGGGATTGGATGGGAGGGTGCATATGAGGGAGGATGATGAATAGCGGGAAAGATGGAGAAACGTACGTTATAAATATTTTATGCGATAAATGTCGCCGATCCAAAAATGAACGGTAAATACGGGGGAAGGGAATCGATTAACCGGTGGAGAATTGATGGATGACTCGCGGGGAAAAATGAGGTATGGACGAAGCAGGAATTCGTCAAATTATTAGAAGGATGGAACGCATTAGAGTGCAAAGTTACATCGAAATCCGTATTAAATTATAAATACGGATGATGATGGATGATTTGAGATGCATTCAAAGCCTGCGATGAATTCGTGAGTTCTGTACCTTAAGTTCATTCTAATAGTATTAATAATAGTCTTCATTAGGTGAGATTGAGACTGAAAAGTCTCTTCCATCCAACCCGTCAGTGATATTGATATAAATATAAATTATTTAATTGTAAATAAACATAAAGAGGAATTCTTTATAAGGTATTTTGGATATAAAGAAAAATCAAATGACTGTTAAAAGAGAAAGATCCAGAACTTGATAATACCCACAAAGAAGAGGGTATGTAAAACGTACGCGAAATCTACTGTTAAGTACAACCCGAAAGCTGTAAAGGAAAACTGTGTAAAACTTGGAAATCACAAACGTAGAGCAATAACCAAAATGACATAAAATGAAATCAATAACTGGAAAAAATTCTATAATTCGGTTGGAAAGAGAAAACAATAGAAATCGCAGCGTAATTGGCATTATAAACATGAAATCGCTTAAAAATTATGTTCGATAGAAAGAGAAGTTCTGAAAAATTAAGAAAATTAAAAATACTGATTATGACACAAAAATATTCAGCAGTATAATATTGTACATACTAGTATAATATATATTACTATATTGTAGGTATTATAATAGTATAGTATACTATACTAGTATAATATACAGTAGATAAGTGATATTCTGCAGAGATTTTTCATTACTTAAACTTTAGTGGATACGTTTCTATGCTTAATGATCTGTAAATACATATGTTCACAATAAATTCATGTTTACATATCAATTTCACCAAGCTTTTCAGTTAACACAGAAATATAGTTTTGATGTACGACATTCATTGACGCCAAGAAAAGACTGAGTGAAATACATTAACGAGATTGCATTGCATTGCTAACTCCGGAGGACCTCTGTCCTAAGAACCTAAGATACCTAAGAACTGCCAGCATAAGATTTCTACGATAACTTTGTATAAATTAGGTTATCAACGATAGCGTGCCATTTAACGCTTAATTAATTAAAATTGAGGTACTATAATATGAAGTATATTATACATATATTAATAAAGGGAAAAATGGCAACCAATTTAAGCGAAGATAGTATATTCTAAAACAAAATTTAAGAAATAACGAAGCAGATGTCCGAAAAATGGTGATCAATGATGTAATGCAGGTAAAAATTACAGAAATACAAACCACACCAAAGAAAAAACATAAAGTACAGCAAAGGACGAAGCCTGGATTAGTTTCTTGGGGGAGATTCAGAGCCATGGAGTAAATGCAAAATTGGCTACATTTCTTTTATTTATTTAACATTTAGGACAGGCAAAATTCTGCTCTAAATGTTAAAGATGGAATCAGATTTATATTGATATATGTATATATATCCCTGCGAGTCGTCAGAGGCATATTTAACTGTAAATATTTAAACAATTGCAATTTACCTCCCATAACCTCGAATTTTTAAAACCCATTCTAATTCTTTGAGAGTTAACACCCAATCCCCCCGGCACTGACTAAAGCAATAGGTAAGGTCGTCGAACTCATAATACTCAACGCTCAAGAGATCGCATTCCCGATTGGTACATCAGCTAAAAGAAAGGCTATACGAGAAAACTTGGCGGAATGAAATTCGCCAATTTATCTCCGGACCTCAAATATTTAAAAGGGCGATCCAATATTCCTTCCATCTATCTCTCTTTCTCGTTTGATCGACGTACGACGGCATAAACTTCCTGGAAGCAATGTAAAAACCGCAGTTCCTCAGCCGCAAGGAAAACTAATACGAGGCTGAATTAGCCTTTATGATCACTTGGCATCCATCTACACAAGCGACGGCGAAGGGGAGGGCCGTTGCGGAGGCAAATTTTATTCCGCAGCACGCGTCTGTTGATTCTGTCCAAACCGACCAAACTGTTCTCTTTTTACATCCATAAAAAGGGAGGATTGGAGGGGACGACGGGAGGAAGCGAGAATATGAAGGACAACGGCGGCACTTCAGGGAGGACTTGGAGAGTAAAGAAGAGAAGCATATAACAAAGGAGGGAAGAAAAATGTGAGGTGGGAGAGATGGAAAGAAAAGGTTGGCTTACGTTTTATTCTTTCCGCTGCAATACTGAAATTCGAGAGAATAAAACGCTGTTACAATATTCATATTTTCTCACAATTTTACTTATTTTCGCAATGACGAAACTGTAGTTATCAGGGAAGGATTTATAATTAGACGCAATAGGCGCTAGCTGAGGGCATCATATGGAGTCAGATAGCCTAAATCCGCCCTTGGTTGTTATATATTTCACTGGTATATTTGAAAATTCTGCAAAAATTAAATCCGAAAAAAATATCTTCGAGAAATTAAAAGTACCATTACTATAACTATTACTATCGCAAAATATACAATTCAGCAATATGAAAGTAGAGATGTATTGTCCGTCGTATTGCATCGACTAAAACAAACTCAAATGAAAAGTTAAAAAAGCCATCTGAACAGTAGGGATAAAACGGAGATAAATGTCTTCGAGAAATAACGACAATTTGTGTTCGCTATAACTTTCTTCCGATTAATATTCATTGAATCGGACAAGTGAACAAGCGATTGCTTTCTTTCTTTCAAAAAAAAATGTGGAGTGGTTACACTGTGAAAGCAACATGTCGGCGGTGATGCAAAAATATTCTACGGAATACTGATGTTTGGTCTCCTTTTCTCGCTGTTTTAATTTTTCAGTAAATAATTTAAATTATTTTGAGAAAATGCACCAATTGTAAACCATTCCTTGAAGTTGAGGTAGCGATAAGTCATACAGAGGGAAATTAATACTGAAGAAAGAATAATATTACTTAATAAGTCTAAGTAAATACTTAGCTTCTTTTACTGTTTTTCTCACTATTGGAAGAAAAATACAAGAAAGTACAAGTATAAACAACCTTTATGAGGTTCCCGGACATCTAAGTAAGTACCGCGTTCGCCTTTGGTGAAAGGCAATGCACTTTTGTGAATAATCTTACCAACACTTAGTAGATTCTCACCTAATTATTTAGAGTCGGATTAATATATATGGAAGAACGTAATAAGTTTTGTATTGAATTGTTCTTGTATTATTGTTATTCACAACATTACGCAGTCACAAATTCATCACCGCAAAATATCTAAGAACTGAATATAAAGAGTAATAAAATGGAAAATGACAAGAGAAAAAAGTGTAATTAGATAAATGAATTGGAATCGAGCGATCTGTGAAATCCAAAGCGACACTGAGGCTCACGAGAAAGGAATATATGACGAGGGAAATGTCAAAGGAGGGAACTTTGCGGGAAATGCAAGGGAAAGTTGGGATTAAAAGTTGAGGAATTATTCAGCGGAGCATTTTGAAGTCGAGGAAAGTCGTTCATTGAGAGGAGAACAGGAGAGGGGATTTGACTGCCAAGTAAAGGGTTGCGAGGGAAAGGAGGCGGAAGGACATCGCCGAAGGGTGCGAGGGTATAGCTGCGAAAGGATAGAGAAGGGCAAATAGAGAGGTGGGGGAAGACGTCAGAGGATATAAAAAAGGCCGTAAAAAACGCGTTACAGAGCCTTGGAAAAAAAGCCGCGCTAAACTCGTCCCCTTTCAAAATATGGTCTCCTCCCTCAAGAGTGGATGAGACGGTAAAACCCGGGAAATGGGCCAATGAAATTCTCCGGAAACCACCTTGCATATTGTAGTCTTGAGGAGGATTTGGCGTGGGAACCTTTTCAAGCGAGTAAGGAAATAAAACGGTTCTGCAATAATGTAAAACGGTTTCGAATAGCGGAAAATATTGCGTTGGAAATTGCATTCTCCGCGTTTTTTTGTCCGAGGGGAGGAAGTTAGCTAAGACGACTGACCGGCGGCTATTTTTTCCCTTTGAAATGTCACTTTAAGGAAATGCTATTCCACGACTAGATGATCTTACCATTCTTTGGGTGTGACTCACTCAATGCGTATTTCTGAAGTAACTTCTTACTCTCGCCGATTGTAGGCGGTGTAGAGAATGTTTCATCGATTTTTCATTTCCTGGATGCATCTGACCATATGTAGGACTGTTTTGAATGAAAAAGGAATAAAAAGAGTAAGAATAGATGGCCACCTATTCGACTGCATATCCATATACGATTGAGTGAAACTTGCGCGAAATACCGTAAGCCTCAAGTTAGAATGCCTATAAAAACTTCCTTTCAAGAATCCTAGCTTCGGAAAGTTGCAGAAAACTTACACATTGATGACAGTCTTAGTAATATAAGTGAAGGGCATACTTATTTTCAGTCAACTATATAAAATAAGACAAAATTATAAGTTAAATCTTACTCCCAATGGGATAGCGTCCTAGAATTTTCGACAGTCAAGAAGACAAGATTAATATGAATTATCCCCACTTCTTAAATCGATGAGTAAATAGCCGAAATCGACACTAATGTTACTGATTAATGTTACTCTATTATGTATATAGGCAAGTATTTTCAACCAATTAAAATCTCAGATGATGAAAAATAGGATGATTACATATGTAAAGAGAATGGAGTCCGCGAGAGAAATAGTGTATAATAGAGAAATAATAGTAGTTTCGTTCATAATGCTACACAAATCACAGAGAATAAAATCCTCCTCGAAGATGAGGTACCAATCAAGTCAAAATACCTTATCTGTGCCACCTACTATTCCTACTAAATAATTAGAAATATGAAGAAAAGAGAATGGAGAAAAGACCGGTAGTAATATAGAAAGACAGTGTCGTATACAAGGTAAAACAGCAGAAAAAGTCATTTTCATCACAACATGAAAAAAGGTGGAGAAAATTAAGACGTGGTTCAGGAAATAATTTTCCAACATTACAAAATCTAATTTTCATATTGCATTAATCAATTATGATCAGTTATAATAAATTTTCGTCCATTGATTTTACAATTGTCGACTGAATGAATGTCGATGTCAACTGAATTATATAATTTTGGTTCCAAGAATAAGGGAGATCTGAAAGTAATTCATTTTTTAGGTTTGTTATTGCTGTTTTTCTCCTACACTTAATAAATGACCTGTAGGTGTATCTCTTTACTGCCACAACTATCATAAAATCAAAAAAACCTGAAAAAATGTCACCGAGGACGAATCTTTTAACTAATTTAAAGAGAGGAAAAGAATGAGAAACAATAAATACCATTGACATAACCCTAAGAACCTTTTTCTGGGAAACCATCAAAGGTTTAATTATACGTAAACGTAAGTGTGCGTATTCAGGACACCAGAAGTTTGGCGTTCTGGAATGGCTACGACCGTGTTTTCGCACCTCTAGTATAAATTTCAGCTAGTTGGGTCACCCACTTGGTGTTAAGCTGACAGGGTGGGCAACCAAGGAGATAATTTCTGACAGATTCAAATAACCCGGTATCTTTTCTGAACATTCGATGAAAGGAGGAAAGAAGCAGAACCGTATGCTAATCACTCTTAACGGATGTAAAAACTGCCGACAGAGATTTCTCTGCGATATACTTGCAAACAAGAGCAACAGGACACGTAACGTACTCGGGAAGTAGTTAAGCAGATAATACCTCTTAGGGAATCCCTTAAGACCTTTCAGCATTTTTCGACATCCAGGACGAAGCGCATTCTATCTCATTCATTCGAGAGGAAAAAAATTCTTTTGTGGGAGACTCGAACCCGGACCGGCTGTGAGAGGAGCACATCTCGTTCCCATGCCTGACCAGATGCCTTCCATTGCGTGGATTTCCAACCCTCTTCATCTTCCCACTCTGCACATTACTGCGTCTCTTTTCACGTAGAACGGGAATGGAAATGTGTTCCGGACAACTTCGTGACTGGAAGGGGCTTTTGGAGAAGAGTAAGCCTTATACCTGTCCGGTGTCCGATGAAAAATGTCGTCTGAGACGCGCTTGGACAGTTCAGGTCCGTATAAGAGGATTCTGAAAAACACTTCCCATTCTTCTTGACACGGCTTCTCAACGGATAACGCGGGCTTGTTCGTGAGGTTAGTCACGGCGAAAATACGAATTCCGTGGATATTTCTTTAGATTTATACTCAGTCACGTGAATTTTTCCGGGTTTATTTGGATACAGACAGCGGTAAGAACTAGGATCTTAGTGACTGGAATCCACGTGACTTTTTGTGATAATTAGCTATGACATTTATTAGGATATATATTTGGAAGTTTCGCAAAGACGACATCGAAAGTTGTTTTGGTCAATATCAATCTGTTAGTTTGCACTATTTTGAGCTTCAAATACAGGACAGTAAAGAAGGGGTGATTCTGACATACTAAATATACGTAAGATATTGCTTTGCGATGCATGCATAGCTGACGGGTAGTTCAAGAGAGAAAAATACCTCGAAAACCATTTTTTCACATTTTTTCGTGAAAGGCAATAATATTTTCCCACCTTAGCTTCAAACTACTCAATAATCAAGGACCAGTCAGTTGTTCAGTTTAGATTTAGTCTCGGGTTCTATAATTATGGTTCTGACATTTGTTTAGAACTACACCCTCTAGCTAAGTATAAAATCTTAATTTTGCATCTAGGTCTGCGTTCTAAATTTAGAAAATATACAAAAAAGGCTTTATAACTTGATAAACCAATCCAATGAGATGAGATAACCAAACTAAATTCAAAGGTGATTGGAAAATTGTAATGATAACAGTCGATAAAAAAACATGCGCAAGCCCTGGCCAGTCATTGTGCCTGAATCTGATTGGTTTCCTTCTTCTCCTTCTTCACGTTGCGATTCTTACTTTCCATTGAATGGTTTTCATTTGATATGCGCACTTGAAGGACTTCTTGAGTAAGGTGGGAAGAACTTTACATTTAATGTAATTAAACCTACAGAATTTCAAGACCAATCAGAAAGTAGAGTGTGGGCAAATACATGAAAGATTCCTATACGTGAAAGCTTTTGCGATATTGGGAATGTGTGAATCGATGAGTGGAAATTTTATTGTTGCTGTTACACACAAAAAGCATACGTAGTGCAATTTGAAGTTCTTGTTTTAAATTCAAAAGATGCGGCCTAGATACTGTAAACGTCCATCATGCAAATAAGAAAGATTTGGTGCAAGAATGAAGAGGAAGGAAGGAGATTGAAGAAGAACCAAGAAAGAGCAAGAATAAATAAGATTTTATTCACACTTCTTAGTTTATATAGCTTTTATTTGGAACATTTTATACTTGGAATAATAATTCGATAAACGCAAAGAACGCTACTTTTTGTTAGAGAAAAGTAACAAGATTTTTATAATGTAAAAAGGTGTCAGATGAAGATTCATGAAATACATAAGGAAATTGTTTTTAACTAACGTAATAGTAATTGTAAGCAATGCATTTGTCGTTCTTATGGTTACATTAATGGAAGTCGCTTGTGAAATATAATAATGACACATTAGTTTCCTTACCGCTACGGGCTTCCTTTATTGTCCTCTAACACGCGTATTGAACCAAAACTTTGACTTTAATTGGCCATTTTTATCTATGGTAATGCATTAAAGTGAATTCTAGACAACTCGCAATTAATTTGTCGTTTATAATTAGCCTTCAAACGACCCTACTAATTAGTCTCGAAATCCGAAATCTGAAAATCGTCAATTTCGAGCAATAATACATACCCATGTTAAATAATTATAGCCATAAAATTTATCTGTGGGCAGCGAATCGTATAAAATTTCAATTTAGCCAAATTATCGAGGGAACGATAAACTTTAATGAACCGGGTATTAACGAATCGAACTCGATGACGCAATGAAAAAGTGCGAGCGAAATAATTAATCCAATAGAGAATAATTCCACAAGGGTTGACATTTGCAATTAATTTAATTAATCAAATCATTTCAATCCGTGTAGTTCCATGATTAACAAATGAGTGACGAGGGTGCATCTGATGTTCTCGGGAAATTAACTTCGCCGAATCAAAGGAAAAAACGAGGAAATAGATGCCTTTAATTCGCATTCCGTGATAGAGCCAAAACCCGTAATTATCATGTCTATTGCCGATTTAATTACGGTATTGTATGCACTTGAAAACTAATGGAAGTTTATGGCACCGAGTATGATAATCACCGCAAATGTCACGAGGCTTCACACATAAAAATTAATATTTCGTTCAAAGAATTGTTTTATGTTACAAACTTAAAAGTCAAATATTTTAGTTATAGTACGCGTAGAACTGTAATCTATATAAGATGCCTCTTCTTTACTTCTGTGAGCTACTTCGAACGGAAAATGTAAAGATACATTTGATAGCTAATCGAAAATTGGTCTACGGAAATCCAATATCAATTCTCCTCATGGAAATGGAAGGGTAATCTTCCGAAATTGCCATGAAGTTCTTTTATGCGTTATCACAAAGTCAGTTTTTAAAATTCAGGACATTTTCGGATTCACTACATCCTGTGAACCGTAACTGGACTAAATTCACCCTTTTCCTCGTTCAAAATTGCCTGCTGTGCTTTATAAAGTCTAACATCCAATTGATTTATTATTCTTCTTCATATACACATACCATACGTAATGATTTCCAAATAAGTTTTTGCTTGTACGTGCTATTTTAAGCCTTACTTCTAAAATCCATAAATTCATAATGAATGAAAAGAATAATCTTTCTTTACATATAGACATTTAAAATCTAGTTTAACTAAAGTTATGCGATTGTGCAACTTGCAATTTGCGAAAAAAGAAAGTGAACAAAGAAATGGAGTAATGCTAACATAAATGACGTAATTTTAGATATCGTCTTCCATTAATCGTTGATTTTTCATTATTAATATTTAGTTCGCGTAATAGATGACAATGATGGAAGAAGTTAACAAAGATGTGTGATATTTTTATGGTATATTTTTCGCTGTCCCACAGATTTAACTGACCGTTGATTTAGCTATCATTCTTAATTTTCACCATTAAATACTTCCCTGACTTAGTAGGAATAGTTCAAATGTATCTTTCTGATCAGTCTCAGAAAACAAAGAAGTAAAATTTCCTTTCTTTATCATCTCTTACCTTCCTCGTGGCTTAGTAAATATCTTATCATAAATGTCTAGGGAAAATTTTAAGGCATCCACGTACAAAATAATTCGGATGAATTTACATTTGCGTAATTTTTACTTAGGTCGAGTATTAAATTAGCACGGATAGGCATGGGGCTAGAAGCCGAAAGATAAAAAGAAGTTAAAAATAGTGACATAACTGAGACTGGAATCCAAGTCTTCCAGGCAGGAATAGTACCTTCATTTTAAGAGTCGGCTGCTACTACGAGGACCTCTAGCAGTGGTTGGTGCCGCTGTGTGGAGTGCCACTTTCCTTGCTCACAAAGAACCCCGTTAACAGATTGGAAGTTCGCGGCATGGTCATTTACTGGTAAGAATACGTCCAAAAAGCGTGAGACTGGGTACGAGTCCCGTTGTTGTCGCTGTTTTTAATTTCTGTTCATTCTTAACTTTTACCTTTTGCATCGTTTCACTACATTCCTGAAAAATAAATCTAACCAATAGTTTTCACGTTCAACAGCATTCAACATTCATCAAGCTCGCGTGTTTTGACGATGACGTAGTGTGCATTCCAGACATCACGGTGGACATCAGAAGCCGTTTAACCCAAACGTAAATCTATTTTCATACGCAGAAAAGCAAAGATTCGAAGTAAACTCCGAGAACTTGGCCTAATTTCCGATATCGGATAGAGCTCAAGTCCGGAATTTTAAGTGGGAGAAAAAGGATAAAAAGAAGTTGTTTTCCACCGGCAGTAACTGCAATCATATATTTTTCGATCGCAAGAACGAATATCCCAATCAAATTTGCATTCAAAACTCCCTGGAAAACTTTCGGGCAAATACGAATCGCGTGAAGTAGAGGCATTAATAATACGGCAGACATTTTTCTGGAAAGATAATATACACTCCCTTTTCCCAATAGATGGCTCCCGTATACATAACTACCACGATAAATTGCTTTCGTTCGGGATTTTTTATTTTTATAATGGAACGAGAGACCTAAGTTATTTTTTTCCCAGGGAAGCGAATCCCGAATTATGCGAAAAAAATCGGCGAATATAACGAAACGGTTGGATGTAATCCGGAAAGCAATTAAATCTTAAGAGGAGGAAGTTATCCGTTATTGTTTTACGATTTCGAACTGTTTATTTTTTATTTTTCGAGAGGTTTTCCAGAGGCGAACGAAATAAAAAAGGGAGGGAAACAAATGTGAAGCGATTCTTAAGCTTGAAAAATTGGATTCCGGATTCGATATTCCAATGCGTTTTTTATTTCATCCCCTCACTATCCCTCTTTCGCTTTTTAATTGCATCCAATTAAGTCTCAAATAATCCAGAGGAATTCTGGTTTGTTTTCTCTCTATTCTCGATATCTTTCGTATTGATTAAGTTTCTGACTCCGAGAAAAATAAATAAAGGGGCGATTTTCGCGCTCAAAATTGGATTCGGAAACAAAACACGGGCGAAATTCTTTATCGCCGAGTCCTTTATTGGTGAGGGAGTAAATTTCGAAAGGCGCAGTCAATTTATAAAATGGCGATCCCGTATTAAATTGGATTCTCTTTCTACTCAACGTCTCGCGTGTTTGTACTGAGTGATACCCTTTCATTTATATATTTTTAATTGCATCCGTTGCGTGGTAAATATTAAAGCAGTCAGCCTTGAGTTAACAAACAATCAAGACGAGCTGTTATTTACTAGCATCGAAGTAATAAAACGTGCTTTCTCTTTAGTATTTTGATCGAGATAAAGAGATCTTTACGAGAGATTATCCCCGATGTGTACTAACGTGACGTATGCATGATTATACCTTTGTAAATGAAATGTATTATGTTGGTATGTGTGCGTAAATACATTTGCCTTGAACGCGAGAATTAAATATGACCGAACAAAAGTTTTTTCATTATCGCTGTTTATGATATCATTTCACTATAATTTTGATTAAATTTTCCAAAGTTTCATCAAAATGTTTCTCCTTCAATTACTCGGATATTCTATCCTTTATTCAAAACATTGAAGCTCTTGAACATTTTTGTATATATGCTGCAGAGTCGAAACAAATTTACTCGAAAAATAATTTTATTTTTCAACACAGACGTCAGTGACTACCGCTGATACCATATCACAGGTAATATTCAAGTTTAGTCTTAACGAAGACGTATTTCTACCTCCATCCACGGCGTTTTGTTTCGCGGCTGTGCAAAACGATGGCAATGTATTAATCGCTCGCGTCGAGTTTTTTTAAACAAAAATTTATCGAGATATACGTGAAAAGAGGATATTTAAAGAGCCTTATCCAGACATTATAAAATTTAAATATGATATTATTTTCAACGAATCAGCAGTTACGTCAACCGTAGAGTTTATGGAATTCCCTGTCCGAGTCACACGTTAAGAAATATTTTTCACATTTCAACTGTGCTTGAGCTTTCGTAACAGGAAGCAAGTGTAGCTTACTCACTACTAGGGAAGTGTCAAATGGATTTTGAATAGCCTTCAGTAGCTACTCATTATTCATAAACCATCATTTCATCCTTACTAATTACCTCCTACCTTAACATCGAATAGAAAAATCATCTCTAATGAAAAGAGCCACAAATAACCCCTTTCATACATCTAAAATGAAACTATAATATCCATCATTCTCCCACTTCTACAATATTACACTCTCGGGTATTTTAATAAACTGAGATATTCATCATGAAAATTAAAAATAAAAGAAAGCTTTATAAAAGTTTCAAATTAAGCATTATAATTAGCATATCAATTTAATTAAATAGTGTATACTCACGCATAGGATAGCCACTTCATTATTTCCATTCAGAATGACGTGAAAGAGTTCTTACCTGGAAAATAATAGAAAGGTAATTTAAAATCAAATAATAAAACGCACAAATAAAACACGCATTGCGCTAACGCAACTTCAAAGCAGACACTGATTCCACTACGTTTATATTTGCATAATTAAAATTAAGTTTTGTTCATAGTCAAAACAATCCTTTCAGTTTTCTGCCTCCAACTAACATGGCTACAATAAAATTATTATAAAATATTAAAATTCATATTTATTCGCGGGAGTTTGAGAAATCTTGATTTGAAGCGGTTAGTTTTTTAGCATTGCCAGGAAGTTATGAATACACACGAAGTACATACAGTATATGTGACCTAGACATTATGAATTTAGCAATGACCCAGAATTTAAAAGGTCTATTTTATACCAGAACAATAATTCATAAAATAAATTTGCAGGAAAGGATTAAATGGCGAAGTGTTTTGCTATATCATAGTAATAATAGTTTTGCTATATCATAGCTTCCCGTTTGTCTCTTAGCGTAATACAGTGGCATTGTTTAAAGTACATCGACAGTTAATGTTATTTCTCATACATGGACCACCACCAGGAATCGAACCCGGGATCGCTTCCATCAAAGGCGAAGGCGCTGTCTACTTAGCTTTCTGCTTGTTTCACAGGCACCATTTTTGTGGATTGTGTTTATGTTCCTCATCATGACAATAAAAATTTAAGAGCGATTTAACTATCAAAATCAAAGATTCTAGACACTAAAACATTAAATATATTGGCACAACGAATGGGCAACAGATAGGGAAGGATCAAGAAAGTTGTCAAGAGGTGGGGACGAGCTTACAAAGGGAGACGGATTGAGACGATTTCCTTATGAGGTCACTTCCAGGTTTAAAATAGTACCCATTCGACGTGATAAATTTAGAAAAGGTAAGTGATCGTAGAAACACTTCGTAATCAGATTTTAATTCAAGCTCGTCACATCGTAGGCTAATTACTAATGCTAAAAGGATATCAAAGGGGCTCCTTCCGTCCTTGGATCCGCCAATGGAAATATTATAGGAATAATAATAATAATCATGTCTTTATGTAGGCGAATTTTAGTTTAGTAAGACCACTCTTACAATTAACCTTGAACAAGCAAACACGGAAAACATGCCCTTATCAGGATTCGAACCCGGGACCTCGGCGTTGCTAGGCTAGCTAGATAACCACTACGCCACCGAGCCTACGAATGTTGACATCGGCCAATATATCGTATGGGGCTTTCAAAAAGATCCTGGTAGACGTTTAGAGTCGTTCACATAAAGCAATTGTTACGTTTCTCTTTATTGGGCGTGAATTTGTCTACTCTTTCCATAATTACACAGTTGCGACATTACCTCTGTTTTTATTTTGGAGTGAAATTAATCTTAGACGGGGTGGAGCAAAAATCCCGGCAACTTCCTGAACGCTCCTCCTACACGGTATTACATTTTTTTCTCACCGCTCGCAAAGTTATAAGCAAACCTGATAATTGAGTCATCACCTTGCATTCAGTATCACCACTTTCCATTTTTGCTTTCCAAACAGAACTATAAAAGTCTTAGTTTGAAGAAGCTAAACGGAAATAGTCCGTGGAGTAAGTACTGGACGTATCGGAAGGATTGCAAATCAATGTTCCAATTTCGGGACTCTAATAAAACAACCAAATTCTGAAGGAAGACAATACTGGAGTCTAAATAGCTTGCGGGATATTGCGTCGGGGGAAACTATGGAAGTAAAGGCGCTGATGCAGAACGATTTCATTTCTTTTATTTTTCGGATATACGCGGAGAGTACAACTGAACTCTTT
The DNA here is from genome assembly GCA_000376725.2 of Ladona fulva. Lineage (NCBI taxonomy): Eukaryota > Metazoa > Arthropoda > Insecta > Odonata > Libellulidae > Ladona > Ladona fulva. The sequence goes on from KZ308130.1 coordinate 990,498, forward strand.
CATTGGCCACCGACACAGCCCTGGCGTCAATCACGACCGAATAAACAGCTGACGCAACAATATAAACAATTAAGGCAACGATATGAATGCTACTGACTTTGTCTCTGATTGACATTGTCAATTGGGGATTGTCACTGACTTGTCATTGGGGATTCCCAGAAATCAGTAATCCGGAGCTTCCCGTTTGTCTCTTAGGGCGACTTCCGCTTACCGAAATGCGGCTTACGGAGTGTTTTTTAACCTCTAATTCATTCTCAGCCGTGTTCCAACATTCTTTTTCTTACATCCGGGTGGTACTTCCTACGCTTTCCAGCATTTCTGTTTATTTGCCGTAATTGGTCTATTTTATTATAAACCCTTGCACTTTCAGTAATCCACTTCTACTCTGTTTCTCTCTTGCTTCTTCGCGTTTGTAAGTATATATGTATACGCACACATCCAATTCATCCTTTCACTTCTCAGAGGGCGTCCCACTCTTTCCCTCCATTCCATTAAATATTTGTTGGTCACGCACTGCGCTTTACTTCGTCTTCATTCCGACTCAAAATGTTTCTCTCCCACTTCCATTTTCCCCTTTGCCTTTTCCATCCATTCTCATATCTTGTTTCAATCTCCATCTCTTCCTCCATTCCGTCCCCATGGGCTTCCCTTCCCGCACGTGCCCTCGCCTCCTTTTTCCATCTTACAAGAGGCGAATCTTTCTCAGGGACTTTTGCTGCAACAGGAACTTGGCGAAGTAGTTCTCGGACCTTAGAATTGGGAAATTTTCGATCTTTACAAAAGTTTCGGACTCACGCTCGAAAACGGCGGGAAATACGTTTAATGATAGTTTACCGATGATTTTGGAGGCGCTTAAGTTTCTATATTATTCTGATGCTGGCTTGGGGTCCCCAAACTCAATTTGGTATGCATGCATTTCCTATGAGAGTACTTCTCAAGCTTGTAACCGAACTTTTAATTAGTCTTTTTAAGTCGTGATTCGATCTTATCGAGTATAAAATTAAGTTCAATTTGAGTTGTGTGCCAACATATAGAGGAAGAAGCAAATTTGTGATGAAAATATTGCATCCTGGGACACAATGCATATCCTTACAAGATCAGCTGTTAAATATGTTTTAGGTTTTCAGATTCGATAAAAACAAAATATGACTATGTCCGCTTGGCCTTCTACTTCCGGCGTGAAGATGAGATAGAACCCATGAAACCGGACGTGTTTTACAAATAAATTGTCTGTGGGCGTTTACGGATTTTGTTTTCATTTGAATCAAACATAAACAAGTTCCAGATCGCAAGTTTCAGATATCGCAAGATTCAATTATTTTAATTTGTGAGTTAATCTTAGGCATTCATTTATTTCATAAACTCGTGTATAATATCCATAATAATAACTCAGTTTACTTTTTCTTAAAAGAAAGACGTAAGACAAGAAGTGCTAAAAAGTACTTGGCATTTGAAAGGTAAGACACGTAGAAAACGAGGTAGGAAGAATTTTTTGCCTCCCAAAAGAGTTAATTTGCTCTCACCTTAACTCCTTTACTGATGATTTCCGCTGTGGGACTTTACTTATTCATACCATGCCACTTTCACAACGCATTCTTTCGGATTTCTTTGCAAAAACTAAGCAGATCGTTCACTGATTGGTTAAAAATATTGAGAGAGAGAAAAACAAAGCGTTGGATAGTTGAGATTCGCTACGTGATAATGGAAATACATTTTGAGTTCGAAGGTCCGAGATAGGCCCGCAAACTAAATAGTGTTCTAACTAACTAACTAATAGTTTCCTTAATGGGAAACCATTACATACATTTTCATTCTCTCCATTTGTATTTTATTGATTATGGAGTACCACCAGATTAAGGCCGAAACTATATCCGCTATTTTCATTCCAATTTTTAATACATCTCTCTCTCTCTATATGCCATATTGCTAGATCTGGAAGTATAATTGATGAAAATGATATTTAACAATTAATTGTTTCAGAATATTTCCATGTAATTTTCGAGAGAGTTCAAGGTGTAAACCTGACCCCTGGAGATAGTTGTTCGCATTCGTATCTAGCTCAAATTTAAAACATTCTCGCAATTTTAATGTCATTTCCTCGTAACGTCTAAATAGCTAGTTAATAAAAGGCCATACTCCACAAAAAGCGCCCCTTTGTTCGTGGATGCCAAAAGCATACTTCAATAAGGTCGTCGCATGAGGCGACAGGCTTGTTTTTTGCTTTCAAATAGGAACATTTTTCGAATGAAAGCTCATTTTAATACGTATCAAACGACTACAGTTACGCTAAAAATCTTACTTTGTATTTTCCCGGGAATAACTTCCTCGATGATATATAACTCCCTTAAATAAATATCATGGAATCCTAAAATTATTTATCGCACACATGTATACAAAAGTGATACATAAATGTATACAAATCTTTATTCTTTAGAGCTTCAGGAGCTTCATGAAAGTTTTCGGCTTGTTCGGTTGTAAATTAATTGAATATTTTCATTCTCGTGGAAGAAATTGTCACTCTTCTAGGCCCACGAAGAGTGATGTAAGAGAAATTTGAAATATGAATCATTGAGTTAATTATATATTCATTCGATTCGTCAATCCATTTTAACGCAAATAAAAGAAGTTCTCTCTATAAAGGAAATATCTAGGAGAAGCTCCAGTTAAACATTTCAAATAGTTTACTAATAAAATGAGTAAACGTGTTATATAATATTATGCATCTTCTTCCACTTCTCTGCATATCGATATTTCCTCACCTAGTTTATTATTTTCGTTGGGACCTGCATATTATAATGGGGAAGTTAATAAAGAATCAGTAAATTCAAGAATTATGTTCGTCGTTTACAATATATTTTTTCCTTTTTACGTCATATCACACCGATTTTTAAACTCGAGGATTATTCGAGGTTGGTAAATTAATATTGAAAATTAAATTGAATGAGAATTTAAAGTTACTTCGTTCTCCTGGGTTCACTTTTAACTTCTTGCACCTTGTGAATGAAACGTTGCAAATGCTACGTAATATATCCACTCTGGATGGGTAGCTTTTCGGTTCATACTCGTACATTTCGAAGAGAATAAAAATCTGGAAATTCCAAAACACCAACCGGATAGAATTAAAACCCGAAGCTCCCCCCGGCAGAAACTAATTGGCGGATTCATTTCTCTCTTTCTGTACCGTCAACAAACTGCATTCTATTTATTTTTCGGCAGCGTAATTCCTCGCAAACGATACGGCGCTTCGTATTTACACACCCGCGCTTGCCTCCTGTTAGGGCGGCGGTGAGACGTTCCGAAAAAATGCATTTGCATAATAAGTGGGCAGAAAAATATTAATTGGGGAAGCCGCGTGTTTGTTTTTCGATCAAATAAACTAAACAAAAGGGAGAGAAATAAATTAAGCACTCGTCCTCGTCATTTCTCCCTCGCGAATGATAATGAATTATCGCAAAAGTTTCTAGTAATTGCAGCTGACGGGTTATATATTTTGCAACGTGATGACTCTATGTAACGCTCGAAATTTCACTAGCTTTACGCCAATAAATTCGAATCAAAATCATTTATTGATATTTATTTGATATATCTACTCAAAATGCAATTCGAACCGTCAATTAATTCTCAGTCCTTTATTTTCGTTTAAAATTCTTTTCGAAGTATTTACGATGACATTTATTGCAAACTTGATGATGCCTAGAACACTCTGTTTTCCAGACTTTCACTGAATTTAATAGCACAATACTTTAGAGCAGAAAGGCAGATACAAAAACCAGCCAACCTACCGCTATGTAAACTTAGTATGTTTTACGACCCATTAACTAACGATGTTGAGTTGACTTATGGCTCCTCTAAAGTATAACAATTGAGATTCTGCGATTCCATGGTTCTGACGACGAACTATATTTACAATGTGATAATTTTTCATCTTAAAGTTAGAGAATAATTTCAAAGCAAAAATTGAACATGTTAGACATTTATTAGAGGAAACGCAGAAAAAATAAACCTCCGAGATGATCTTTCAGCAATGCACAACGGTAGGAATAATATCCTGTGTGCTTGTTTCATCAGGTGTAAACTTAATATTAGATCTTAGTTTCTTTTTTTGAGACCGTTCTTGCAGTTTTCGAAATATCAATTCTAATGCCATTAAATACTTATAGCTATTTTAATACAGTATCATATGTAGCTTTCCTTATAGATCATTCGAACAAGAAAATTATACATAAATATGGTTTATTTATATTAACATAAGTATAATACCTATATTAATATATATAGCGGTAACATTAAGAAAGCATACTTAGTGCTGGTTGAGGAAGGTAGTATGGCCACACGGATGAAAATATATTGTAGTCGTATTAGCTGACTATAAGAATATGATAACATTTTAAAATACACCTAAGTGTGCTCAGAAGCGGATTTATAATTAGTCGCTAGCCGAGGGCCTTAATCACATGGGTTCATCACATCACCTGTGCTTATAAATTCTCAGTAAAATTGTTCGGGTTTTTCGCTTCAAGTAATTGGTTTTATATTCGTTGAATAAGCTTTTAGTCTTTGTTGAGATTTGTTAGGGATATATATATATTTAAGTTAAGCATGAAAAATTCGAATTTTTACTCATAATTGCGATGGGGGGTTTCAATATGATCTTTGCGCCTTCTTTTCAATATGATCTTTTTAGTAGGGCCTCTGATGGCTTAAATCCGCCCTTGAGTGTGGGATAAGTTAAAACAGAAGGTATAATGAAGAAGTAGGTGGAAATGACGTAGCAAAAAGATGCCTTGAGATACATCAATTCCTAAGGCTTAAAATGGTTATTTCTGAATATTTTTCGCATCTTACTAAGCGTCGATAGTTCCAAATGATATCCTCGACCGATTGCGCGCCTTTTTTTCTGATTGGTATAAATCTGAATGGCCGAATGGAGCCCGCTCATTATTACCTTCCCATTAATTTGATTATAGAATATTCGTCCACTAGATATTTCACCATCATCGTCAGTCACTGCACTCAATTACCGGGAAATTCAATTAGCAAATCCTCGTTTGATCCAAAAAAAAAGGAGAAGACGAGATAGGGAATCGGCGGACCGCATCGCTAGTAATTAAATTTGCATCGTTGACCTGTGCGCCGAAAGCTTTTAATTTCATGACCAATTAGGAAATTAAATAAATAAGCCGTTTGATTAATAATTCCGGGATTTAATTCCACCCCGAACAAAGCGAATCAGTTTTTAAGGGACGGATGCTCGTAGGATTTCTTTCATTTTCGGGAAAAACTCTTTCGAACGGACGGATAGACGACGAGCAAAAGGGAGAAAATGCGCGACCGCAGATTCGCCGATTATTTCGATACGTCGCCGGGGATTCGCTCAAATCAACGGCTGTGAAAAAACTCCGTTTGAATTGGGCGGGGATCGACGATATCTTGCGATGAATCGGAAGCGAAATGTACGGGGTTGAAGCAAAGTACGTTGACCAGGACAAAGTTTGGGACCAATTCGTCTATTAAGATATAATATTAAGAAAACAGAATAGCTCATGAAGGAATATATCGTGTTGAATACAAGACGGAATGTAGTTAGAGCAAAACTGTGTAAAGAACACGAAGAACTGTTTTCCTTAAACTTTTGAACAGAGATACACAAAGTTAGGCCAGATCGTCAAGCGTTTTTGAAAGAACCTTGGCATTAAAATGGAGTAAATAATATAAATAAAAAAATAAAATAAATTTTATTAGCTGGTCATATATTTTGCAGTAATTCAACGATTCCTCATCAATAGTATGTGTTTGTATCACAATAAATGAAACAAATATGAACTTTATTCAGAGAAATGGTATACATTACAAACATTCAAAAGTCAAGATCAACTCTTGATCGGTAAAATTATTCAAACGCCATTATCTGTCACAACTAATGAAAAATATCGTTCCAAGTTTTCTACAAGGGGCGCATTTTTTAGTCATACGCCCACTTCTAAAAATACCCTCTCATGTTCTGACGTCGTATACGTCAAGATTAATCAAGTAACGTTTTCACAATTGCAAAATAAATATTCTGTTAAACGCATAAAAGTAGCTTTAAGATTTTGTGAAACGAAATCGATAAAAATGAAAGGCTGAATAATTATTTATGTAAAGTATCGAAGAAAAAATACAAATGCAATAATTCTAAGGATAACTAATGCTAAACCAAGTAATACTTTTTTCACCCTAGTTATAGACTATCTGAAGTAATCTCACAGAAAATTAATTATTATTATTACTAGATAACGTCAGCATGTTGCATGTTGAATGAATTATTGAGTCCGCAAGGATCATAAATATTACGAAATTTATTGGAATAATATCCTCAAAAGAAATAAATACTGAAATCATCAAATAATTTCATATAAATTCTCTTTTAATCTTATCCGATAATGGAAACAATTTAACTACGAAGAGTACTTTTCTACTACATTTATTTCCTTCCATTATTCGTTGTTTCCCACACCACCTCGCCAGATACAGTGAAATTTATCCGATAATTTTCAAAATCCAATGAATGCTTAACGACTTTACCACTTTAACGGTTTACGGCATTTTGAAGTCCGTTTATGAGAAATTCTTGGTACAGAAGAATCTAATGATCTTAGTTTCACTTTGAAGTACTAATTAAATGTTATCACAAAGGGAAATCCACTTTTTGGGAGGAAATATAGATGTTTCTAATGTATAAAATCGATCTCGTTAAGGATTGGAAGACAAAACGCAGAACCTAGAAGGTCTCAGGAACGATCTAGCCCCATTAACTAATCCATCCCGGTGTTTCAATAGTACATATCATTAGTGGCAATATCGATTCAAGCACGTCAATTAAGCACTTCAATCAGAATCGAACTCCCAGGAATTCGAGATTTTCCAATGGCGGTTTGAAGTTTCGGAGATAAATTCCGAAAAAAACACCGTCTCATCGGTCATGAGATTTTAAAAAAATCTTAACAGCCCGGCACTAATTGCGTTTTTCCGACTTGGTCCGCTTTTTCCTCAAATCACAATTTTCGTCCCGCGTTCGTTAACTGAGTCCGCGGCGACACCGAAAAGCTCGTGGGGGAAAAACGGGAAATAAAAAAAGAAGTCGAAAATGCGTTCATTAACGCGCGGGAAAAAAGGGTCGGCGCAATTCATCCCCGCGTCCGAAATCTAATTAAACTTTCTAATCGGGAGCGGACAATGCGCCCGTAAAATTATTAATCCCCCCATTCTCCGCTGCCCAACGTCCCCCGTCTCCCTCGCAGCGATTCAAAAGCTAGTAATCCATAATTGAGAGCCTTTCCAAAACAGATGAGCGGCGAAAACGATTCCAGAGGACTTTAAAACCGTCGCAAATGACGGCGGCCATTTTTCAAACGAGTATTTTCTTCCCGAATTTCATTTCGAAAATTTCCATTGTCTGACTGTTCTGAGAGTTTTGGGAGGGGTGGGGGAGGGAGGGGAGGTAAGGGGAGGGGTGGATGAGAAGGGGAGGGGATATTAAGGGAGGCAGTATGGTTTACAACGGCCAAAGGGGTGAAATTAAGGGAGCAAAGGAGGAATGGAAGATTAGGGGTGGGGAGGGGCAGAGTGGATGGGGAAAGCTTCAAACCGACGGCTGAGGGCAATTAGAACAGACTGGAACGTATTCTGGATGAAGTATAATTGGGTTCGGCGGCGTGCTCGAAATAATTAGGCATCGCCCGACTGGATTTATTTAACCGAATCAATTAATTGCTTTTCCTAATCAATGAAATGTTACACTGCTATCCTTCTCTTTTAAACCCTAACCTCTCTTCGATCCTTTCCAACCAATCACACTCCTGCTTCTTTCAGAATCTCTTCTTTGCTATTAAATTTCCTTTCCTTCCGATTTCGCGTCGCAATCAGCAGATGGATTTTTCGACGGCATTGAAATCGATATCTCCTCGATGAAGTGATTCATTTGTCTACCTGTGACGTCTTTTCCAATTTGATAGACATTTCTATTACATTTTTCCTCATAGGTACTCCATTGCTCATAATTTGGTTATACTGAGACAATATCACAATAAATTGGACAATATCACAATAAATTTAGGGAGTGAAATCAAGTACAAAACTTACCCTGATATCTGGATATCTTATGTTTTATATTCGATCTTTTACGCAGGTGTTATTCTTCAAATTTAATTAAGTATTCCAAAATTTATATTCCTATGCTTTGATGAGACTAAACGGGCTGAAACGGCTGAACTACCGAGAGTCCACGACGAGAAAATATCATAAAACAGCAAAAAAGCCTACAATTCTTTCAGTTACGAATTTTGACAATGCTTCTCCCTACAAGGAAAACTTTGTACGTAGAGTCGCGCTCCTTAAAACTCAAGGTTAAACGGATGTGAATAACAGCGACATGATAAGGACTTGAACCCTGGTCAGTCATTTTAATACCTGCCAGATGTGTCCATTGGTCGTTATTTTTCACAATTTGCATTATCTTTTACATCCTGAACTTGCCTCAGATAAATGTCGAGAGTCATTAATGAAATATTTAAACAGAGTTTGAATTGTAACATTAAGATATCTGTTATAATGTATGTGGTTATTAGAAGTTGTTGGATCAGCTACACCAAGGAGTTAAATATGTTAGAATGAAATACCAACAGAGAACACAACCTACTTAAAAACAAATCTTCTTCACTATTGGTTCATATACTCTGTGATCCCTATAGTTCAAAATCTTGGTATTTTACACATCCTTTTGTATATATACAACGATGTAATTCATTACATTCCTAAACGTCTTTTGCCTTAGTCTTCTCTTCAAATTCTAGTCAAGACGAATTCCGAGGAAATGCAAGTACTGCGGGCTGTATAAGATCAAGGGGCTGAAGCCTTTCCATGTCAAAATTTCGAAAATTGTTACTTCTGTTTTCGAACGATTGATCATTTTGCATGCCTTAAAACGGCAGGGCGCTAACATTTACTTGACGTTCCGGATAAATATATTTAATATCACATATATAAAAAAACAAGTCTGTCTGCCCCCCTATTTATCTATCTCGCCCAAAAATAAAGTTTTTATTAGCTGGTCATATATTTTGCAGTAATTCAATGATTCCTCATCAATAGTATGTGTTTGTATCACAATAAATGAAACAAATATGAACTTTATTCAGAGAAATGGTATACATTACAAACATTCAAAAGTCAAGATCAACTCTTGATCGGTAAAATTATTCAAACGCCATTATCTGTCACAACTAATGAAAAATATCGTTCCAAGTTTTCTACAAGGGGCGCATTTTTTAGTCATACGCCCACTTCTAAAAATACCCTCTCATGTTCTGACGTCGTATACGTCAAGATTAATCAAGTAACGTTTTCACAATTGCAAAATAAATATTCTGTTAAACGCATAAAAGTAGCTTTAAGATTTTGTGAAACGAAATCGATAAAAATGAAAGGCTGAATAATTATTTATGTAAAGTATCGAAGAAAAAATACAAATGCAATAATTCTAAGGATAACTAATGCTAAACCAAGTAATACTTTTTTCACCCTAGTTATAGACAATCTGAAGTAATCTCACAGAAAATTAATTATTATTATTACTAGATAACGTCAGCATGTTGCATGTTGAATGAATTATTGGGTCCGCAAGGATCATAAATATTACGAAATTTATTGGAATAATATCCTCAAAAGAAATAAATACTGAAATCATCAAATAATTTCATATAAATTCTCTTTTAATCTTATCCGATAATGGAAACAATTTAACTACGAAGAGTACTTTTCTACTACATTTATTTCCTTCCATTATTCGTTGTTTCCCACACCACCTCGCCAGATACAGTGAAATTTATCCGATAATTTTCAAAATCCAATGAATGCTTAACGACTTTACCACTTTAACGGTTTACGGCATTTTGAAGTCCGTTTATGAGAAATTCTTGGTACAGAAGAATCTAATGATCTTAGTTTCACTTTGAAGTACTAATTAAATGTTATCACAAAGGGAAATCCACTTTTTGGGAGGAAATATAGATGTTTCTAATGTATAAAATCGATCTCGTTAAGGATTGGAAGACAAAACGCAGAACCTAGAAGGTCTCAGGAACGATCTAGCCCCATTAACTAATCCATCCCGGTGTTTCAATAGTACATATCATTAGTGGCAATATCGATTCAAGCACGTCAATTAAGCACTTCAATCAGAATCGAACTCCCAGGAANGAAGAATTGCAATTTGAATTTGGCAACCTTATCGAAATAAATTTTTGGAATATCGAAAATTTAAATCATCAAAATAATTTTTTAATTTATTTCCATACAGTATTAATCACTATTTCCCAGTAAAGAACATTATCTATTTCACTTGCTAGACTCGTTCACTCGTAGTCACTACTCAAAATCCTGCATCCCCTTTTCTCTTTCAATTTCTATCACACTCGTCTCTAAAATTCTCCCCCTCACTTCCGCTATCCAATAATTAAGCCTCACCAATATCAAAAGACATTGGCTCAGCCGCACTGCCTTTTTAATTTTTTATTCCATTTTATTTATTTTCCTTTATTCGTGAATTTAATTGAGCGGACGTCTCGTTCATTATTATGTTTTCTGTATTTTTCGTCGTTAATCATCGATATCACCAATTAACTTTGTGCGTCTGCGGGTGGGCGATAGGGAATGGGGAGCCAACCAAATAACCCCTTCTTTCCAAATAATTTTGCGATTTGAATGGTGGATGACAACAAAGGGTTTGAATGTAATGTTCAGTTTGATTCGTTATAATATACGTGAAAATCACATGAAAGGGAATTGTACACAAAGATAATCTTAAAAAGCATTCCACGTTTACCGAAGAGTGAGTGATGAATTAAACCACAAGGTTTACCATCGCGTATTATAGTTATATCGCGTTTTTAGAATACATTCTTGCTGAAATATGTTCTTTTGTGCGACTTGCAGCCATACATAGTTTATTATATTTTAATTATAGCGGGGGTATGCCTGATAATTCTTCTCTAGTCGTTCTTTTAAAGGCAGTAAAATTATCAAATAACTCACATTTCTTCATGAAGAAAGTAGATGTACCTAATGTAAGCTATTGATGAGAAAACTGCGATCGTTTTCAGCGTCAATGCTGCTTTTTCTGTGACTCTTTATAATATGTTTAAATTATTCTGTTTAGCGGTCTCTTTTAACACATAAAACGGAAATGAAATGAAAAATATGGATTTTCGGTATCGTACTCCTTCGAAAGATGAAGGAAAGATTAAATATCGGCAACATGCAATTCACGTATGACCTGTTAGTTGAATGAAAGACCTAATGCTTTCATACAAGGTCTTCCGAATCTTTCGTAAGGTACTCGAGCTCTGCAACCGCAACAAGATAAACTATAGTGGGTGAAACTAAATACAGTGGGTATAGTGGCAAATTATAGTGCCTTAAATACTGTTACTTGGTCGAACGTCTTGATGATGGTCCGTAGTGCTCACCAAGTGTTTTCCTTCACGGTGTCTTATATTCCAGCAATTAACACATGAATATGTTAATTCTAAGTGTAATTTTTTACTGGTGTTGTCAAAATCTATATATATATAAAGCAGAAATTCTGTGGGTTTGTGTGTTTTTGGGTTTTTGTGTTTGTTTGTCTGAGAATGTAGTCCACACCGTTTGTTCGATTTGCGACAAACTTTGTATACGTATTCTCTGAGATCCGGAAGGAAGTACTGTCCACTTTGACATGTTATTAACTTGAGACATGTTTCATAAGAAGGAAATTCAATAAAGATTCACATTCTTATCGTTAATTGTAGATTTCGGCTTCGAACTTTGATTAGAAATTTTTTTTTTCGATAACCTGTCCCATTGGACTAAACTATGATGCGAGATGTTATATTCTCTTGTGTACAAATAGGTATACTGTATTTAATCCGACATCTACTTTCCCCGTTGAGAATCAACGGGCACTTACGGGCACACGAGCTAGTAGGGCATAAAATAGATTAGAAAAAGTTAACTATCCACAGCAGGTAGAGGTAATTTGGAGTGCATCACCACCCTTTCTGATAACATCGTTTTATTGACTATATTTCTAAATAAGCCTTCGCATAGACAGGATCTAATCCTACCATCTCCACGTGAGCCCCAAAAAAAATGATCCCTCGGATTGGAAGGGAGGGGAAAAGCAACAGTAACAGAGAAAGATCTTTTTGCCAGGCAATTTTCACACTCCTTCCGGTAGATGGTGCCACAATCCCTCCCTACACCTCATTCCTTCTTCCATTACGGAGACGTAGTCCCCCAATGCAGCCATTTTCACAGAATATATATACCCTCGAAGGGGTCAAGTCGGCTCCTTAAATCCGGGAAGAAGAGCTCCTTTTTTCTCCGCTCCTTGTCCAGCCGAGTCCTAGTGTTACCCTAGGGTGCCACTCCGAGTCACGTGACACTACGTTATACCCTTTCTCCCTCGATAGGTATTCTCTCGCGACCGAGGGAGGATAAAGAAACGTATGGGGTCCATTTTCATCCGCGTCCATATCTTTCGCCCCTCCACGCAGCATACATTCGCTGAAACATTTAACCCGTTCATATCTTATTCTTTCAAGTCATTGTCCACGCTTTGTTGCTCCTTTGGGATGTCAACGGGAATCCGGCTGGGATTGGGCTGCGGAGCCTTATTCTACACTGTGTGTTCTCGGTGTGGATCAGTGTGTTTTTTTTTGCGATGCTTCTTTCTTTCGGGAGCCAAGAAAATTACGGGTTTCTTCGGTGTACATTCCAGTGTACCAACGAAGTTAAAGAATGAGTATCCCCTTGTTTGCTATTACTGCAAGGGATTTTATAGAATGGTGGAATATTCCCTCTTATAAATAATATGACATTGATATCCTCACGTGTTTCACCCAAACGCTTTTGATTTTTACCATAGTAATAACATTTTTAAAATGGGCGTAAACTTAATCTACTTTAGCGACATTTGACGGATTTCTGTATTTTTGATTCAGAAACAATTGGAACAAATATTTATTAAAATTTTACAGAATAGTATATATTAAGTTAATCATGAAAATTTCAGTTCTGTCTGAAGATGTACTGAATGTTCGAAACCATGTAAATCTACATGTATGTTCTGAGGAATTGCACAAGTTTTGCCATTTACTTCTTCATCGTGAACAGTAAAACTTCACCGATGACCAATAATAAATTTTTCCAACCCAATGTTCTGTGGAAATATAAATGGTTTGACCTACGTCTTTGTCAGCAATGAATCTTCTAATTTTTAGAGGTGATTATTGAAGGACGCTAACTTTGCCCATTCAATGGGACGATTTTCTAGTCTACAGTCCTATTTATAACTACAGCCTCACTAAATGTAATGTATCACGCGTAAAGGCAAATCTGCAAATCAGTACATACTTTTTCAAAATGAAAGAAAAACATATGTAAGCATAAACTTACAGTAAAAAAATAAATAAATATCGTCCATTTCGGAGACTTTTGAATGTTCAAATAAAAAATTTCTAACGATGTAAAATTTTGCTGTTTTATTGAACAAAATAGAATAGAAACATCCGCATTACGGGCAAGATTGGGCCTATGAGCTCTCCTTATACATCTAATTCATCAAATTTTTATAAAAAGCAAAGGATAGGATAGTAAAAAAGAGAAAAGAAGAAGAATTTCACGGTAGGAAATCATTCACAAGAAATGGGTGTGAAAAACTTGCGAAATCTACTGGTAGGAACATAAAGATTTTAAAACAAAGAAAATTATTTGTCAAACCTGAAAATAAGAGGAAAAATAATGTTCTCAGAAATCTAAATCAAAATCAAAATATGCATATATAACGGCGTGAAAAAGTTTCCCCACCAGATGACATCAAACATTGAAAAACACAAAATAAATTAAACATTTTTTTATATGCCACTATTTAAAGAATCAACGTTTGTTTTGAAAATTGATCTTCTTATTTTAAAATATAATAGTAAAATTATTTTACAGAAAATGCTAGCGAAAGATATACTTCAAGCTGAGTATTTATTACGAAACATAGCATTTTAAAAATAATTAGATGAGGCTGTAATTGAAACTTTAGCACACTTTTCCACGACGTTAGATATTATCTATTTGAAACAGTCATGCTTAGCTTCATCGAATTTTCTCTTCTTAATTTAAAAATATAACCTTGAACTTCATGCAGTTTAAACAGGAATCTTTATTTGTAATAGTTCATAATATTTCGGGAAGTGTTTTATTCTACTGGAAAACGTGAACAGCGAACGCTGTGAAAAACTGGTGAGGCGCATTCCGTAGTCGCAGTAAACATTGATGCAATAGACACCGCCTCAATTATGCTTTACCACCGATATTTCAGGAAAATGGGAAAGTTTTCCGAGTAATTAACACCCTAATGGGAACGATAATTGACATTAATGATATTTGGCAGATTAAAAGAATTGTTTGATACTCAACAGCGCTGTATTTGGCATCGGAAAAGACGAAAAACGTTAACATCGTTAAACGTTTGTCGTCTCGTTTCGTGTAACGGTAACGATTTAAAACTCGTTATATTAACCCTTAATTGAATTAGCGCTAACTGACCATGAAATCTAACTTTGCGGTGAAAGGAATAATAAAAGTCGCCGCGCGATTTTCAGGATGCGCATTTTCGTTTAGCATTTGCGTTGTGCACGAGGCGCTTTTTTCTCTTCCTATATGGTCGAATTTACGGTCGCGAGGACATTGATAATTAAGATATTTGCATGTTTCGCTAAAAAGGTACGCGAAATTGCTGCATTTTGTATTGCACCTAAATTTTCCGCCGTTTCATCGGCTAAAGTTAAATTTTCAGAACGCGAATTTAAATGTGAATGCATAAAGCTTTCGCTCTGGGAATAAATGCTGAATACTGGGGGCACATAAAGCTCTACTCGTTCTAACTCTTTCCTCTTTCCTATGATAATGAAGATATATCTATGAGATAAGCTTTATTGTTGCGCTAAAAATATCGGAAGAGTACGTTTGCGAATTTTAAAGCCTTTTCTCGGAACTCATAAAAAAAAAGATTTGTACTGAATATTACCGTCTATTTATAAAAAAAATCAATGTAAAAGTATATTTCTATTCGTTGAAAAAGCTGAATTAAAATGTGACTAGTGAATTGCAGGAGTAACATAAATTGTATGGCGGATAGAATATCATCACATTCAATTTTTGGTATTGAAGGGAACGCTTAAGTGATTAAATGTAATCAACACAAAGAATAAAATAATCGTTTATATATGACGGCAAAATCTATCATTTCTCAAGGATTATTGCTGTATTACAACACTGCACATTACTATTGAAATCTGGGAATAATTGGAAACGTTATGCAATTAAATTCGATATTTTACTTAATTCTGAAGGTATTATGCCGATGATAGCTGAATGTTGTTGATTATACCGATTACTGGATTGAAATCTCTCTCTCCCTTTTATGGGGGATCTGCTGCCATTTTAATACATCCCATTACGGGTGATTTGCTTTCCAATTAATTGCGAGTCGTTTTATCCCGAAATTATTGTTTTTCATCGATACAATGCGACTTCTATTTCCCAAAAACCTGTTAAATGCGTAATGGCAATCGTTGCGGGCGGGGAAGTTGAAAAATGAATCGCACGGTTCGAATAATCAAATACTCACTCATTCACGATACGCTTAGGAAATTCACTAATTATAATAATAATAATCACATTTCCATGGGAATCACCTAATTTAACGCGTAATTTACGCGTTGTTTAATAATGTGATATATGAAACAACGCTTCTACTAAGAGAGGAAGCTTAGGGAAATGTTCAGATTGTAAAGGCTGAGACAAAGTCTGAGCCTTAATAGCTGAAAGAATTCTCAATTTAATTTATAAATCAATAGAGATAATCAACCTATAGAATATAAATGAAAATTGTATATATTATTACTTTATCGTTTTAACTTTGAGACCTCAACTTTATTTCATCCTTCAAAAATATGAGTGAA
Organism: Ladona fulva; assembly: GCA_000376725.2. Taxonomy (NCBI): domain Eukaryota; kingdom Metazoa; phylum Arthropoda; class Insecta; order Odonata; family Libellulidae; genus Ladona; species Ladona fulva. Next base: position 1,006,532 of record KZ308130.1, read on the forward strand.
AGTAATAACAAAAATTCGAGTCAGGTTATTATTAATTGTTTTTATACATGTAAATTGTTCATAAATATCAATGATATTTTGATATATTTACGATATATTCCGTTTTCATTCAGTCAGAGATATAAATACATTTTCAGTGCAAAGTAAAACTTCAGTAAATCTTCCTAGCATACATTAGCAAGAAATATCTCAGAATGAATGTGTTCATTGATAATGTTGTAACCTCGAGATGCTCCAACCCTGATTGATAAATTCAATTATTTTTTTTAGCCTAAGGATTCAAAGCAGATCTTCACCTGGGGAATCAGACATCAGGAGAAACACAATACGACGATAAGAGCAACGGAAATGTAAGTCCATTAATTTATATTATAATCGTTCATATTTCATGCATAGGAGAGGAGAAGAACATTGATTAGACCATGAACATATTGCATAGAACATATGAGCATAGAACATGAGATAATAGCATGAACATTAAGATATTCATCAAAGTTTGTATTCTGATCCTCACCATTGGGAAAATGTTGACCTTAATTCATGGAATTATTTTTACAACCAATTTTAGTAATCTACAGGATTACGAGGAGTGGTAGTAAATGATGAAAGGCCTTCCGTGATAGAAGTTAACATCAATGATAGTCAAATCTACATCCATACCTACATAAATACCCTGAAAGCCGTCTTTCGTCCTATGGCAAGGGAATAAACTTTGAAAACCGAGAAAATGCGTTGGAAAATATCTTTCGCTCCGAAATTTTTTCTTACATATCCTGTATGTCTAAAATTCCTCTAATTCCCTAATTCGCAATCCCCGTTGACCAAACCTTAGGTGCCATCCGAAGAGAGGGAAAATGGATATTTATACAAGAAGTTTTTTCCCTCCCCCCTTCCTCCCGAGAAAAGCGCTCCCCCACCGTCATTTGTTTCCAGAAGTAATGGACGCGACTTATTCCTTCCAGGAGTAGGGTAATTCTTTTTTCCATTCCTCGGTCATCCACAAGGGCGTCGTATTCCGGGAGAAAGAGAGAGTGTATGAGTCCGAGGCATTTTTTCCGGCCGACTCCAGGGATAAATAGGGCTTCCGGTGTAAGGCAGGGGTTGCACTCGACGGAGGGGGGAGCACGACGTGAGATGTGGAAGTTGGCGTGCGGTAAAGGCGCCGAGGGTTTTAAGGAATTGGAACTACTTTTTCTCTCCCCCGCGGAGGGATACTTCTTTCGGTCAGGGAATGGAGAGAGCGTCGATAAAATATTGGTTTTATTTCGCTTCTGGTAGGGGTATCTCGGGAGGTCACGAGTTCTTCTTACCTTCAAGGGAGTTTGGTTTCTCCAAAAGTTCTCCGGATAGGCGCGATTTGAATAATGAATGGCAATCGGGAAGGAATTGGATGGGAGAGTGGAGTTTATATTTTTGCTTCCTCTCTTAGGTCCGGTAAGAAGCCGTCATTCTTCTGTCGAGCAATGTTTTCGGGGTTTAATTTTTCAAGATCGTCCCCCAATGCTCCGGAGCAATTTATTGGACGATGCTGCCGATCTTCGAGAACGTCCGTAGCAAGAACCCCTTGTATTGATATTTTTATGGATACGACAGCGCGAGGCGAGATCAATTTAACGCCTCCATAACAAATAACATAGAGAAGATCTGTTAAACGATGATGTAGAAAACATCAACCTTATATCTGCGACAGCTATTAATTGTTATGTTCTATATTACTTCACTCATGGTTAGATGAAGGTATATTTCAAAAGACAATAAGTTTGCTTAAAAAAATATGATAATTTTCTTCTAAATCTCAATTTCTTTACCTAGTTTTTTTCGTTACTTTTTGATATTAAGAATGTGATTTATTACAAATCGGGTTTTAACCAGCTGAATATTTATATCAAAAAATCTTTAATAATATAAATCAAAAGAATTGCTGTAACCAAGATGGGCGTTAATAGGAAGGGTTTTGTTCTTTTTAATATAATAATAGTTGAAGAGTAGCTTGAGAGAATTTCACGAATTAATATAACCAGATTTATAAGTATCATAGTTTTTCTATTTTGAAAATTGACTAAATGCGCAGCGAATTCTATATTATAATTGGAATCTTATGGAAATCACTAGAATGAATTAAGATCTCTGAAAGATAGATGAAAATAATATAATTACAATAGCAAAATTCCAAGACTTTGGAAAAGTTCTTACGAAGGAAGAAAATCACTTACGAACCACAACGGGCTTCAGAAGAGAGTTGAAGGTTAATTAGCAAAATATTTGAGAAAGAAGTTTGTAAAATGCTATATGTGCTTAGTGTTCGCTTGCCTGAAAGAGAGAAGATGAAGTAGACAAAAAAAAAATAAGTAAGGATGAAAAAAAAGAAGGGAAAGAAAGAATTGTGGATATAAAGGGTAAGAAATATTCTAATAGTGGCCCCCAATTTCCAGTAGATAGAATTAAAAAGTGAAAAAGTAATTAGAAGTAGGATTAATATTACTGAAATAGGATGAAAGGTCAGAGAGGAATTCACTACAATCTCAGTCCATGTAAAGATAAACGTACGACAGGGAGGCAAAGTTCTTAAAAACCTTTTCTCTGACACGATAAACAAAAGCGGCAAAAGGAGAAAATTTGTATGTCTACCACATACAATACTGATTGGTTTCCATCAGAACTATCATTTACGCTTTTTGAGTAATTTTTATTATGAATTCTGAAGGTAAATGTTCATACCGTGCCGCATGTCCTCTTTAAATCTTAAAGCGGTTTCCTAATAGCTGCTTTCCAGCATCCGGATGAATAGAAAGATTAACATGTTTTCTAATCGGTTACTATAGCTTATCGCAGAAAAGATGCGTTATGGACAGTTTTATCTTAATTCTTCCATCAATTTCCAACCGACGTCAAGGAGTCTATTAGTCATATATACCAATTTATTCACCCCCACCAAACATAACGGACTTCGCTTTCTTTTCTAGTTTGAATACGACTTTTACATGAAGGTCCCTAGTGCTCCATGCATATCATAGGGCTCCCTAGTGCTCCATGCATAGCTCAACGTAGTAATGGTTACGGAAGCTTCCCACTTACAAGTAGAAAAATTCTTACACAACATGGACCAGAACGTATACTTGGTATTTCTTCAAGTTTAGCAGTTCAAAACCAGGTTGGAACTGAGAGGCATGCGCAAGATGATTTTCTTTTCTTCCGCGAACGCTGAAAACGCGAGCTGAGCACACGCCGCAGTTCCGAACCCGTTCTGAACTGTCTGAAAACGCGCTTAACTTTCCATATCGAGGTGTACACTTAAACATGCAAAGTTAAATACGTTTTCGTTTCCCTTGTACGAAAATTGAATTTATTACCTACCAATTGGTGTTGCAAGAGCGTCCCATGACGTCAAAAAGCAAAATCACTAATGACTTATACGTTCGCTAAATGAGATTCCGAAAGGAAAATTATTTAAGTTAACTTTTGGTTAGTCAGAGAGTTATACTTAATTCGAAGACCGGTAAGTCCGGTGATTTCTACTAGCTGTAGCTCTCTCCCTTGGTTTTACCTCTCTTCCGCTCTTTCATTATCCTCTATTAGCCCCTTATCAATCTCTTGTCCCCTCTGTGCACACACAACGTCATGCAAGCCTTCCATTTCCCTCTCAGAGCATGCGACACTATGGGCCGGAAACTCCGCGATGCAGCGGAAAGGGTGTTTGGTTCTAATGGGAGGAAGTGAGACTTGGAATAGGGAATTTGATGGATCAATGGATTGGGAGAAGAGATCCTCGAAAGAGAAAGAATGAAGATTAAGGACAGTATTAAAAGGAGGAAAAATGAGTGGAAGCGCGGAAATGAGGAAGGAAATAAAAGGGAGGTACAGACTCTTATGAGACTTTCCGTGAAGATTGCTCTTCATCCCATATAAATGAGATGAAAAAGCCCAAATCCAATTACAAAAATAGGATGAACACCAACCATGCATATAGGTATGGTTTATATTCTCACTACTTAACCGTCTCGGAGTGGAAAACAAAATATTGCGCGGGCAAGAAACAGAATAATAGAAGAGGAATAATGAATGAGCATATTCACAGGAAAACTTTCAGTACCCTGCTACATCATAGCTATAACATTCTTGGTTTCGTGGGTGTAGCATTCAGCCAACAAAATTTGGTCGAAACAACATCCATAAGTGTTCAATACAGTCTAAAACTCGTCTCAAATTGTCAGACATACTAATATTCTACTTATTAACCCTTTACTGCTGTACTGTATACTTGTACTTTTCATGTAGCCCTCAATACCAAAGAAATCGTGGCTTGGGCATTCTTGCTACGGAATTTGGTACCCACATTATGTTCATATTTCTATCATAAGGAGCTGTCAATATATTTATTTGACTTAAATATGGACTCAGACAAGAATTTTTATTCCTGAGTTTTTGGTATCAACGAGTAAAACGATTCGTTTCCTTCAAAGTGTGGTAAAATCGTGTTTGTTGGTAGGATTGGAGCTAAAACAGAAAATGATCTAGTTATGAAGCACTTCCTCATGGAAATGATACACGTGGAACGGCAGGATATATGAGCCGTTTATTTTGAAAGTGGCCTAAGTCCATTTGTCAAATATTTCCAGTTGCCGTGGCTACATGTACAACTTCATGTTATTTATCAATAAAGCATTTGAGGTTGCTTATATTCCGAGTAAATACGATAATTCTAGACACATAAGTTTTCAGAGTTAGTTCAATAATTGAGCCGTTTATTTTGAAAGTGGCCTAAGTCCATTTCTACTTAAATTAAGATATTTATTATTGATAATGTCCGAAGGCAGTGATGAAGGTAATTTTAATTAATTAGTATTTAACAAGTTAACCTCAGTTTTTGGACAATTACATTAGTTGAATAATCAGTACGTTTAATTAATATAAAACTTAAAATTTAATATTAAATTTTAGAAATTATTTCACCCATGGGGAAGAACAAAACGACTAGACCATTTTGTTCAGATAGTGAAGAAGAATTATTAACTAATGATTTCAAAGAAAATCGAAAAAGAAACAGAATTATAGAACAATATTCGTCTTCAGGGGATGAAGATGCAGATACCAATGGAGAAAAGATTGACGAAACATACATTCAAAAAGTGCGTAAGATTAAACGGAATTCTGGAAAAAGATATTGTACTCAAACCGGAAATATTGTACCATCCAAAGTTTTCGAAAACAAAGATTGCCGTTGTCGAAAAGCTTGCTTAAAAAATTACGAAGAAGAAGAACGAAAGAATAGTTTTGAGAAGTTTTGGTATTTGGGTGACTTTAATAAACAAAATGTATTGCTTTACGAAGCTGTCGAGCGCAAAACTGTGATACGAAGACGTCAAAAAAACGGAAATGGTTCGCCAAGAAATTGGAGTTTTAGGTATTTGTTAAATTCTAAAAACGGAAAAGTTCCCGTCTGTAAAAAATTCTTTTTGGATACCTTTAAAGTAAGTGAAGGACGCTTAAAACGTGTATTAAACTCTGCAAATGTAGGAAATGATTTACGTGGGAGGATGGTTGGATCATCAAGAAAATTATCTGAGGAAGAGAAAACGCACGTTCAAAACCATATTAAAAGTTTTCCTAAATTTGAATCCCATTATACCAGATCTCATAATCCTAATAGAAGATATCTACATCCTGATCTAACTCTTAGGAAAATGTTTAATTTATACGAGCTTCATTGCGAGGAAAATAAAATAAAAGCCGTTAATGAGTGGACTTACAGAAAAATATTTAAAAAAGATTTTGATTTACATTTCCACCAACCGCGCAAAGATACATGTCAAAAATGCGACTTATTAAACATCAAAATTAAAGCATCGAATGATGATGAAGAAAAGAATAAACTTACAGAAGAACACGATGTCCATTTAAGACTAGCAGAATCAGCTAGGGAGTCACTAAAACAAGATCAGGAACAAGTATCACGTAATTCAGATTATTATTTCGCTTTTTCGTTCGACTTGCAAAAAGCATTACCGTATCCAAAGTTGACTACCTCAGTAGCATATTACAAACGCAATATGTATGTTCTAAATTTGGGTATTCACAATTTTCATAACGATAATGTTCACATGTACGTTTGGGATGAAACTATTGCATCCAGAGGTGCTCAAGAAATTGCTTCATGCATCCTAAAACATGTTAAAAATTTAAGAAGTGAAAGACACATTATAGCTTACAGTGACATGTGTGCAGGGCAAAATAGAAACATTAAAGTAGCTTTAATGTGGTTAAAAATTGTCCAAACTTTGGAAAATAATGTGGAAATCATAGATCACAAATTTTTAATTTCAGGACATTCCTTTTTACCAAATGATAGAGATTTTGGCGTGGTAGAAATGTCATTAAAAAAAATAATTTACTGTTCGTTCCCCAAGATTATTACAACATTATCAAAAAGTGTCGGAAAGGTAATAACTTTATTCTAAATGAAATGAGACAAAAAGATTTTGTATCAACAAAATTATTAGAAGACGCAATTTTTAAAAGGGTAAAGAATTCTGATGGAGAATCAATAAACTGGTTAAAAATATGTTGGATGCGTTTTTTCAGAAATGAACCGTATAAAATTTTCTATAAGACATCAATGAATGAGAATGAAAATTTTAAAGTCCTGAATTTATTACCACGTCGGGGTAGACCAAGAAAGTTCGAAAATATTGTATTGACACCACTGTATAAAAATATCAGACAAATTACAACAGCAAAATTCAAGGACATAATTGACCTATTACGATATATACCACCGGAACATCATGATTTCTTCAAATCCCTTTCACACACACAAAATGTAGATGAGTAGTAAATTGTTTTGTAATTTATGTTTGTAATTTTGTACGTTATGTAGTTAAAAAATGTTTTGAATCGCATAAATTATGTTTCTGAAGTGTTGTAAAAATATGTAAAATAAATTGAGTATTGTTTTTTTCAATTTGAAGCATCTTAAATTATGTTGAATGGACTTGGGCTCCTTCAAATTTTATAATGAATCTGGTTGTTAATTTTGAAAGTGGCCTAACTCCATTCTTGGTAAGAAAACGCATATTATTCACTTAATAATTGCCACTATTTTAATAGGAACTATAAATTTAACACCCTTAGATACATTTAAGCAGTATGAGTCATTAGTATCCTGTACGTATATTTTTAATTGCATTGAAACACAAACCCTTAAATATCTCAATTTAAGTATAAATGGACTTAGGCCACTTTCAAAATAAACGGCTCATATATAGATAGGGGTATGACTTCTGCAACCATTTCAACGTAATTATAAGCAGAAAATATGTAATTTTGAGGACGATTTCAAAATAACTTGAATTCATCAGTAACATTTCTACTAAATATCATTGCCATAATCATAAAATACGAATGCCATTCTCACGTAGAATTGATTACAGATTATTGTTTGATTACAGATCCCCTGAGTCGCTATGGTTCATTCAATTTTTACGAGAAATATCCGAAGGAAAAAAGGAAATGAAGCAACGAAAACTAAAATAAGAACAGGAAAATTGTACGACGAATTCTCGTTCATGCTGTCGTACTTGGGAGGAAAACTTCAGCAAGAAAGGTCACTCGATTTAATTGCACTACTCTAGAGCAATCAATTCAATCGCCGTAAATAACGCATTAGAAATCTCAGGATGCTTTCATCTTTTCCTTGCAAGCGAATGAGCGCACTAATGGACAGCAGCGGGTGGATTAAAAAATATAAAGCGACCTGCTTCCTTCACTCGGTTTTGCTCGGCTCAAAAATTAACGTGGAACGAAGCAGACTTCCCGAAATCCTATCACGGCGGGGATTCCCCTAATGTATCCACTAAGCGAGGGTTCCGCCTAAGAGGCGATAGCGGATGTACAATCGGTCCTTGCTAATGCACTATATACGCTCTACAAAAACCACACGCTTAGCGAAATCGCGTTGAACGAACCTCGTCCTTCATCGCAAAGCTCGTGTTATCGTAAAGTGCTCCTCGCATTGGCTAAGTACTGCCCCTGTGCATGAAATATGATTTACTCGCATGTTAAAATGCCTCGGCGCGGAACGTGATGTTTCTAACATCGTACAGTTGATGTCACTGGATTTGAAGTTGACAGACAGAAAAATTATTCATGAGCGCATATTACAGTTGCATAGCTGTTAATATATCACATGATCTTATTCAAGGTGAGAACTCTATTAAGGGAATTTCATTTATAACATTTATATAATTTAACACGATAACGTAAAATCTAAAGAGATTTCTGTAGGTAAGCATTGATGTGTTGACACAGTGTCGGCAGTTTCACGTCGAATACGGCTGTCATAATTTATCTTTTATGTTCTACCTGTTTTGTAAACTTTTTCACCCATTGAAGTAATTGAATACCTAATTTAACTGAATATCTCAGCATAAAAAATTATAGGGCTTCCGGATAGACAAGTGGGCAGCGCACTTTCGGTGGAAGTGGTCTCGGGTTCGATTCCCAGTGGGAGGTCACACGTGTTTAATAACCTCAGCAGTAGAAACACTTTAATTAACGGAAGCACTACTACAAAACTGAAACCATACGCATAATTATACGGAGAAAAAAGATTATAAAGTACGTTACAGCATATCCAGGTTGCCACGGCGAAAAACGTTTATATCCATTATTTAAATACCTGTCCGTGTAAATGGTAGGCGCACATGCAACAACATAGTGAAAGAATTAATTTAGACAACCTTAAGTTTATGAAGTTCGTACGGAAATACTTCAAAGTAGATGCTTTTGAAAGCATTGCCATTCACCAAAACAGAAGCCGGCTAATAAACAACCATTTGACCGAATTTCCCTCTATATTCACTACTTGACCGCCCTCAGAAAAGAAGGAAGGAACATTTACCCTCCTTCCAGATGACATGACAAAAACATCCACCCACGTATCCTCCTCACATCTTCACGAAAGACAGAAACCCAACCATTCAGCTCTCCTCTTCATTTCCTATTGTGGACCCTTGAGAATAGACAATTTATTTGCGAAATGCGGACATTTTAAATCCCAGAAAACGGTAATCTGGAGCTTTCCATTTACCCTCAAACACGAGGTCCATCTGCCGAGATTCTGTGTAAAGCCTCAATTTACTAAAATCATAGAATCACCCCCTGCCATGCGCCATTGGTGGTTTGCAGGGCTTAAATGTAAATGTACATTGTCTCTTCTAAGAATTTTCTCTCCATTAACATTCCGTCTACATAATGTAATAATGAAATTATATCCTTGCAGGCGTTGTGAAATAACTTCTACGTAGTCTTCCTGGTAGTCTGCGTAAATGATACTTCGCTATAATAGCTCCAAAGAAAGAAAACCTCATTTTACAAATTCCAAATACAAGATTTAATGACGACTACCTAGATTTCGCATGTTGAATTTACTAAGTTAGGTTTTTTCTTTGAAGCCATGAAAAAATTCCACAAAGTAACGCCTGAATTCATCAATTTCGCTTTAATAGTTTAATGGAATTAAAATCTGATACAGTGAAAAAGTCGTTAAATCGAGCAAAATTTTACCTGAGTATACATTTTCCGTATTGATACAGCTCTTAACTAAATTGCAATAAACCTAATGGATTACATTGAATCTGACACCTCTAATCTAAAAATACTGACGTCTACAGCTGAAGCTGATACTACTGGTAGGGTAGCATACGTTAATGCCATTAACCGAATTCCTCAGAATATTTTAGAACTGAATTTGTAGCTCCCGTAAATGACACGGATTGAGTCGTAATTTAAAGTAAAGATGAAAGAATGCTGCGACTCCTTTCCATTCCAGAGGAATTAGTGGAACTAAGAAAGGGGGGGATCTGTCCCAGAGATCCGTGGAAAAGATAGAGAGACAATGGAGCAGGAGAAATTGAAAGGACAAAAGCGGAGGAAGTCGGAGAAAGAGCGCCGTCAAACACGTCATTTGCGGAAGAGCCCGAAATGGGAAAGAGAGGAACCGATAGGTGGCGTGAATACTCGCCTCTTTGCGGGCACACAATCTCGCGAAGGGGCGAATTTAGTGGAAGTGCTTGCATCTCCCCGTACTTATTCACCTTCCCCTCTCTCTCGACGGACCATCTCGCTACAGGATCCAAACGAACCACTCAAACCCCCTCCCTTAAAAATCCCCATCTCTTTTTCCTGGGAAACTCCCAATTCCTCTCTCCATGCCTCCTTTTCCCCAAGCCATAGGAGCGGCGGCTGCGGCGTTCAATCCACTAATGGCCTCTAATGGAGGTCCCCGGTTCACAGATACAACCAATTTCTCCCTTTCCTCCCTCCCTTCCTCTCTCTTCAAACTGGCGTCCATCTCCTCATCCCCTCGCTCATAAAAGAGAACCTCTCAATCCAGTCTTCATCTTACACTCTCTTTCCCCAACCTCTTTCTCTTTGTGTAACCTGTCTCTTTCTTCCTCGTTCCCTTTTTCTCTACTTTTTTCTTTGCTTTTATCGTTTTTTTCACAGTATCTCCCGCTGCTCTTATTTCTTCCTCCTTTCGCCGATCCTTTCCTGCTTCTATATCTCGCCCCGCTTTCCCCTTGCTCGTTCCATAGAGAGGACTGATATGCTGAAAACATGTTTCTTTCATTCCTTCTTCTTGGCTATTTTTATAATTGCCAACAAGTTCAAGTAAGTATCGCAAATACTAGATGTTGCGAGGCTAGTAATTTATGGAAACTTAACATTGAAAATTGTTTTTTAGTAAACGCCACGGTTGACCAAACTCAGAGTTATCGAATGTGTTCCATGATTTACAACAATTTGTAAGGCCATTCTTCAGAATTTGTATGATCTAAATTGTGTAAAAGATTTCCTTGAAATGTCATCTTCAAGTAACATCTCATCCTTTTGATACATTTTTAGATTATTTCCTCTATTACACAAGTCATTTGTGGATTCATGGGGGATGGTGGAGGAGGGCGATCGACCCCATTTTATACTCTGTAACACCAGCAATTTGCCTGGAATCTAACGAGGAGATCAGACGGTGATGTTTATCAATGATCACCGTACATCAACTACATTCATCACGACAAAGTGGCATTCAAAAAATGAATACAAGAAAATAGTTTTGAATCGCGCCCCTTTGGCAAGTTTAGAGATATTCTAAATCCGCACTGATGCAGGTAAGTTCTCAATTTTAAAACAATTTCAATTCTAACCTGTTTTAGCAATCAATTGCTGAGGAGTCTCGTAGTATTGATGAATTAGAGTGCAAATATTTCACGCGAATCAAAACGTCTTTATAAGTATGCACGTTTGGACTGGCCTTCGACATTTGTGATCCCTTCCCAGTGAACCTAGTGATTTTAGTGATCCCAATTACACACGAAGCAACTGTGGTTTGCTTCAACACATCGCGTAACGCTAGTAATATTTCCTGCCTCTCATCGCTTATTCTTTACATAGCCAATAACCTAATAAAACTTCTCATTATATTCAATGTTTATGTTTTATTTTATCAAATCTCACGAAAATATGTACATTAAAGTGAAGGAAACTCCCCTCCCATCCATCATCATCGTTTTACGCACAGCAAGGAAGTTCCATTGAACTTAGAATTATTTTATCCTAACTTCATTGCTTTGAACTTATCCTCTTTTAACGATGGAACCTACTCCTAGGATTTGATATATTTCAATTTCTGTCGCCGATCCTGCCATTGGATTCACGCCTGAATGACAGACAAATTGAGCCTGAATCTCCGGTAAGGACCGCATTCGTTACATCGACATACTTTCTCTGGAAATATCATTGAGTTTTGTCATTATGTGGTTCACAATAATAAATACCATTACGCCATCGTACCAATAAATTAAATTATAATAGAATCCACTAATTATGCTTCTACTTTGACGTGATCCTTCGCGATAAGAAAGGAAATTATACCTATCATTACGCAAAACCCTAGGAAATATAATCCCAGGATAAACTAAAAACGTGAAAATGATTGAGTACGCTGAAGCCAGCCGATTTATCAAACTTCGTCTAAAATACGTTGCTCTTTGTTCAATTTACAAAATGGCGATCCAAGAAGTACAGTCAAACCATATCAATTACAAAATCCTACGCTTCGTTGCATACATACTGTGAGTACATACGTTCTTATACATATATGAGTATCTCTGTATTTTTGTCAATCTTGTTACTACTTTTTCATTTTGATTTTTATTTGATGAGATTTCAAGATCTTTTCGCCAAAGATTATACTTTCGTGACACTGATGCAAAAAGTTTTATTTAATTAGTTTAATAACTGAATTTAATGTCAAATTATTTCTATGGTAGCTAATATACACTGAGAATGTTAATGGTCCAATTACGCTACCTTGTGGCACACCCGAGGTAAATTTAACCATGTTGGAACTATCCTGGAAATACTATCCAGTACTACTCGTTGTTCTCTGTCGGAGAGAAAGTACTCAATTCGGTTTATTACTTCTCCATCGATACCAATAACTTTTAACTTATATAATAGTTTATTATTTGGAACCTTATCGAGTGTTTTCCGACCCTCCAATGCTTCTCATATTTTTCTCCAATCATTCTCTCTGCCCGTCATCTAATTAGCTTTTCCGCTCTCTCGAACTTTCCTCTCATTCGTCAGTTCATTTTCTCCCTCCATTAGCCGCTTTCTTTCTTCCCTCCGTATCCTTTGGGCATCCCTCCAACCGATCTCTTTCCTCCGTATCTCCGTCCTTAACTCCGCTAACGCCAACTCTCAATTACGCCAGATTAGAGGGAGCTTTCGCCCATACCTAATCCTCCAAGTGAAGGTTGGAGGGGGGATGCGTGTGTGAGTGGAAAGTGTTGCCTAAGTGAAGGGGATGGAAGCTGGAAAGAGCGTTGTCGGATAAGGTGGGCATTCGGGGTGGTATCGGCGTGGAGGGGAGAGGCTGTATTGAGTGGATGATGGAGAAGGAAATATACGTAGAGGCTGAATTTGGAGGAGATTGTGGAGAAAGAATAGGCGGGAGGTGAAACATGGAAAGTGATAGAAACGAAGAAAAACAAAGAGAAAAGATGTAGTATATTTATGAGGATAGGGTGAAAGATATAAAGAGGTAAAGTAAACTGCTCAAAGCGATAAAAATATTATATAAAATGATCACAAATATTGCTTAAACAAGGAATCCAAAGAGATAATATACTTCGTTCGACGAAGTATATTATATTAAAAGTATACGAATTTTGCCACACTCTTGAAGTCAGAAAAACATATAGCAAAAGGTACATATTTTCCTCACTGAGAATATTTCTTCTTCGAAATATCAATATCTTCTTATTTAAAAATATATATCTCAAAAATTAAATGGGTAAGTTTTGACAAAGAATGAAATTTTTATTATTGCACATACAAAAGCGGATTCGTAAGAATTTTCACAGAGGGTAATAGATGTAAGGTAAATTGTATTTTCATAGCAAATTAGGTATTAATTGTACCCAAATCGTTCATTAGTACCGTAAAAACAACACATAATTGGCTTATGGTAAGCATGAAAGTAACTAAATGAAGTGCTTTCCACATTTTTGATAAATTATAATTCCTTGTGATAAAATGATATTTCGATTTTTGGTGAATATTTCGGGCACCCTAGCAATCGGAATCCAAATGCCATCCGCCACTGCACTTATCTATAAGTTCATTCACATCTCAACACTACCGTGTATCCCGTAAAGTTTTTCTCGTAAAGCAAAAACCCAAATAATCCTAAAAAAGATTTACTTCTTACCTGTGCTGACCAAGAAAGAATCTTAAGTTCGCCCTTTTATTGAAAACATTTCAATCCTCTGAAAAACATTTCACTCTTACAAGTCCGGTCGATATTTTTACAACTATTTCGGAATAAAAGATTCAAAAGAAATCTCTCCGAAATGTCTCTCGCAATCCAGTGGTAAGGGACATGGAGCAAATCTGCAATGGGACGGATGCGAAGTTAAGAAGGGTTAAATTAGCAAGGGCAGTTGAGAGAGCGTGAGAGTATAGTTGGGGGATTTGGGTGACCAGGAGGGGGACGCGGGGGCGGAAGATGGAGGCGGCCCATTTGGAGCGCTTCCAAGAGAGATTCAACCGTACCATTTGGGGTGTTAGCCGCGCCCCTCGATGGCTCGTTGAATGGATAATATTCTGACGAGTTGAGTGCATTCGTTTCTCCCATCTCAGAGGCGTGTGAGTTTGTTTTATCCGTCAATTTCGGAAATAATCGTTTGGGCGATGGAGGAAATGGCGGTGCCCCTGTGTTCTGCGGCTTCGTATTCATATCCTCTCCCCAAACCGCTCTTATGTTAGAGGGGTCTCAATTGTCGCGCCATGGGTTCGGTGTTGGAGAGGAAGTATCTTTGTACGATTGGGCAAGTGTATTACGATTGACGTCATGGTCGCAAGCTACAATTCAGACGTCGATTCACATTACTGTTCCCGATTTACACCACAATTTCCGTGTTTATCGAAAATATAATTAACGCAGTTTAGTTATTAACTCCGAATACTTCCTCGTCTTTTACAGAGAATTTTAAAAGCTTACACTTAAGTATTCCTTTGGAGTTTTATTGCGTGTTTCCTGTTTCCTTTACAATTCATTTATCCTAACTTCATTGCTTTGAACTTATCCTCTTTTAACGATGGAACCTACTCCTAGGATTTGATATATTTCAATTTCTGTCACCGATCCTGCCATTGGATTCACGCCTGAATGACAGACAAATTGAGCCTGAATCTCCGGTAAGGACCGCATTCGTTACATCGACATACTTTCTCTGGAAATATCATTGAGTTTTGTCATTATGTGGTTCACAATAATAAATACCATTACGCCATCGTACCAATAAATTAAATTATAATAGAATCCACTAATTATGCTTCTACTTTGACGTGATCCTTCGCGATAAGAAAGGAAATTATACCTATCATTACGCAAAACCCTAGGAAATATAATCCCAGGATAAACTAAAAACGTGAAAATGATTGAGTACGCTGAAGCCAGCCGATTTATCAAACTTCGTCTAAAATACGTTGCTCTTTGTTNTATATATAACTGTAAATCTGCTCTACTCGTGAGGGTCAGCAGAGGGTAGCACCGCTCTCATTCCGTTTCATTTCCTCAGTCAACATTATCTGATTATTAACAAATTTCCAAAACGAATCAATTTCAAGACTGTTTCCCCTCTTATTCCTTAAAATGTGCAGTTTCAAAAGACCTGTGCGAGCTGCACAACATCTTAAAAACAGCTATATATTAGTACTTTTCATTTTTCGCTCGATATCTTCTAAATTATTCGGCTTAGATAAAAAGTTAACCAATTGTATTTTAGAATGTACTAATGTAAACAAAGGAGTACTCCAATACCACCAAAAACAAGCAGATCGTCACAACCAATGTACATTTCGCTAGCCAAGCTAGCATGGGAATCCTACCCGTGCCCTGAAGATGCTAGCGAAATGTACATTGGTTGTGACGATATGCTTGCTTTTTGGTGGTACTGGAGTACTCCTTTATTTAACGTTAAATCTAAATTACCTAAAATTTGTTAGTTTTACTGAAAAATTGGTTATTCACAATTATGAATTGCTGTAAGAAAAATTTCCGGGAAATTCACAGCTCATAAAACCAAGTCTGGGTATATTTCGTGAAATTCTGGGAATAATTCGTTATTCTTGAGTCAAAGTCTATCAAACTATCAGGTTTCATCGAAATCTGGGAGGCCGGCACTATACATTCTCCTTGTTGAAATGGTGGAACAGGAGGAGTAAAGAAGTATTAGCTCTCCATTTCTTCCATCCCTAACTCGCCATCTAATCCAGTGGTACTCAATAATTTCGTACTGTAGAATTCCTGAAGAGTGGTGCGCACCTAGCAACAGCTTGCGACATGCATGCGTGTGTCGCGAAACGAGCTTTGAGTGGCGTTGAAAGCCTTGCGGGAGAGAGCCCAATGACTCAACCCTCCTCTGGAAGGATCTGCAGAGCGCTCTTCCGCCGATGACCTTGGTTCCGTTTCCGCCTTTCCCACCTCTTCCAATTAAATCGGATTAGCGGATTTGAAACACACTTTGAAGAGCATGCGCCTGCTTTTATCGTCTGCTTAACATGGCGGCGTGTCACAGGACGCTATCGGGTTTCATTAGCGGAGCAGAGGAGAAGGAAAATGAGATCGATCCATCCCTTTCTTCGATCTTTTACTGTCCTTCCTGTGTCGTCCATTCGCATTCCATCGCTTCTGAGATGATTTCCCTGATTCGCGTGGCGTGGACATCGAATGTGCGTTCGCCAAAGTGATTTTCTTGGTCATCTTTAGAGCGGGTTGGTTTCATTCCCTTTTGAACGAGTTGTTAATTTTTGAGAAGACGTTTTGGACGAAGTTTATTTTTTGAATTGTACGATATAGTACTGATATTAGTACTGGGAAATGTTGAAGGAAATGCTTGAAGTATGATTGCTGACATCTGCTGAATAGTGTGTTTTGAATATGTTAGGGAGTAATAATAATAGTAATGATGATACAGCAATAATAATAATCCGAAGAAACAGAATGGAGAAAAGGGAAAAATACGAAGAGTTTGCTAGGCAGATAAAAAGTATCTGGAAATTAATGGACGTTCGGGTTATCCCTTCGGTAATTCCTGCAGAAGGCTTTGTGTCGAACAGCATCATAATATACATGGAGAAACTTGCTTTTGAGAGCAATATCATAAACATAGCACAAAAAGCAGTCCTACTGCGAACCTATCACATTGTGTCCAAGCTTCTCAATTAAACAGGAAAACCAAGAACCGCGTGGGTTGGAATGAATTCCCTGTTCATGTCGACTGAGCCTAGTCCACCCAATCTACTGGACAGGTGAATTAGTTCCAGCAGAAACATGAGAAAGTACAATAAAAATAATAATATAGTACGACTTTATTAGGGCGAATTTGACTGATGGAGACACTTTTAGCTCCACCCACAAACTTTAGTGACTTGTTCCCCTAAGCGCTTACGTAAACGATCTTGCTTTTATTTTTCTAACTCTTTACCTCGGTTTTATATTCGTCTGTTCAACGACTTTTCCATTTTACTTAATGCTTAACATATACTTTTGTTATCCAAATTCCACCGCCTGTACAAAAAGTTTTCATGTGTAGCAAATCCCTTCTGATACCCATATACAGATACAGAAACGTATCATTATAATTATATTCTTCAATTTCGAGGATAACCTTTGAATAATGAAAGTATTTTTGCTCTTTTAACTTTATTTAGGATTTATTCCTAACTCTATAACGAAGGTCTCATTAAAAATAGTAAATAATACTAAATGTAAAATTTTAAATCTTACATCTAGCACCAATATAATTAGTTCGATAATAAAAGCGGAAGAAATTTAATCAGAGCATTACTGAGAAAATGTTTCCATTTTCATGAAAACAAAGAATTTAAAAAATCTTTAGATTTTCCATCCAAATCGTACGTGTCGAACCAGCGAATAAAAAGCACCTTCCCTCTCACTATTAAGAAGTTTAAGAAGCACAATGTACTGGGAGACACTTAAAATGTTCCCCGAGGCATCAAACTGCTACTTTCTTAAAACGCACATATGCCACGCCTAGTTAAGGAGAGATTTATCACACATCACATGCAGTGAGCACAGATTTTTCGACTAGATAAAGGCAGCTATTGATAAATGTATCACCGTCATAGGAAAGGAAACCATAATTTGCTCTGTCACGTATGTAGCACACATCTCGGCTGTGCGTATCTAGGAAGAAATAGATCGAATGCGAAGATAGGTCTCGAAGGGTTTCGTATCAAAATCATTGTAAACGAACGGCAACAGAAGTGAGTTTTAACTGACAGAAAGGTTTTGTAGCTGAACAAAAATTTACATATTCTAATCGGTTTACTATCTAAATATCTATTACCTATTATAAAAAGGATGGGAACTACCATCATTTGATAGGTTTTTTAATTTTACCCACAATTGCAGAAAATTTAAGGTATGCCAACCATATTAAATCATATACATCTTGACTGTCCCACCAAAAGGAAAATAACGTGGTGTTTATATTTTCAAAAATATTATCGATCATTAATTCCGCTTTGCAAAAGGCAAATTAAGTTTAAATTACTCTAAAATTATTACATCGACGGCGGAGGTGGAGCCGTTAGTATGCTAGCGCTCCAACCCATCCCAGGTTCGAGTCCCGGCTAGTTAGATTTTTCCGGTTATGGAATGGTTGTTTGTGTTTTAAATAATGATTACTATTAAAATGAATTTATTGGTGTCTTCCATTAAAGAAATTGTTCTATGATCGTTGCATAAGTATATTTCAAGACGGATACATTATATGATACATCAATAAATAGACCACATCAACTTTCCCTCAGAGAAAATTTAACTAAGCATTGGAAGAAAATATATTGTCCACTCAATATGAAAAAGAAACAATCATTCTTCTATATTATGTTTAACTTTAACGGCAGCCACAAAGTCGGGAAAACGATCAGTAACCCAACAAAACACTCAGCTTAAAAATGTGATAAAAGCGAACCTACTTTCTAAAGAAGTGTTCCAAAAGGGCACATTCTAATTTATCACGAAATAGGTGGAAGGAGTGAAAGACTCAATTTTATAATCCGCTTATTCTTCGAGCCTTCCGGTTGGACTTCTTTTCCTCTCTTTCGAATTAACGAATCCCGACCCACGCGTTCAACACGTGTTCGAAAGAACTTGAGACCTCGGAAGAAAAAGAGAACAATAAGAATGAAGGAAAACAGGCACCATTGTTTTGACAAATGAAGACACGGCGAAGCGCCTTTGTTTATTTCTTTTTCCAGTCACGCTTGTCTTGTGATGTTCGTCCAAACACGCAATAACACTCTCTTCCCACTTTCTACGAGCGCCGTCTACAACTCTCTCTCCCACGCATGTATCCGATCCCGTGGAATGAGGAAGGCGGAGAGAGCAGATTTGAATGGCGGGGGAGAGAGGCTCGGTCAGATAAAAGCTCCTTTTAAAGGGGGTTATCCCCGCCATTTGCGTTTCGAGTCCAACTGATCATCCTTTTTCCACATCGCTTCCTTTCTCGCATCTCTTCGTTAGCTCTTTTTCTGCTTGGGATTGTTCGTTTGGGCATTTTAATTGTCGAGATAGAAATCATTACGCGCCTTCTTAAACGTAGAAATACGGGTTTTTATTCCATTAAATTCTTTTTATAACTTCAATAATAATCTAATTATTTCACAAGATATTTACTCCAAACTAAACAGAAACCCGAAAGTCGTAGGCTGTCTTGCAAGTTGCAAATTTCAGCTTATTATTTTGAGCCAATTTAATAAAATACTTAATTTATTTATATTCGCGGATGAATTAACTACCCTTAAGCTACTCTTTCCCACGCAATTTTCCCGTCGCGTTTCAGTGCCTCAATTTTGGAGAGTTATAAACCGTGAAAAAAAGCATTAAATGTTATGAATAAAATCAATAGTGGCAGGCATTACTGAGTGGAAATCAATTACCAGGATGTGTAAAAATAAAATTACATTTACGTTTTTCCACGCGTATTTCGAATACGCGAAAAGTCAGCACAGGTCAGATGACGGCCGATCTATGCTGAAAAAGGTCTTATTCTTAATACATGGTGGAAAAACATTAATGTAATTTTATACATACATATTCTTCTAATATTACGCCAAAGTGATTTTCTTGGTCATCTTTAGAGCGGGTTGGTTTCATTCCCTTTTGAACGAGTTGTTAATTTTTGAGAAGACGTTTTGGACGAAGTTTATTTTTTGAATTGTACGATATAGTACTGATATTAGTACTGGGAAATGTTGAAGGAAATGCTTGAAGTATGATTGCTGACATCTGCTGAATAGTGTGTTTTGAATATGTTAGGGAGTAATAATAATAGTAATGATGATACAGCAATAATAATAATCCGAAGAAACAGAATGGAGAAAAGGGAAAAATACGAAGAGTTTGCTAGGCAGATAAAAAGTATCTGGAAATTAATGGACGTTCGGGTTATCCCTTCGGTAATTCCTGCAGAAGGCTTTGNATTTTACATATCACATCTTCTAACTGTAATTAATTACTTTGTCTATATTAATAGCATCTAAGTATAACACAACCAAAGTAAGGATAATAATAAACATAATTACTTCGAGTCTCGTCTGGACCAAATCCTCTGTCCGCCGCAATAGCCGAAACAAAATTTTAATGCCTTTGAAAATCCCCCAACTCGCGATTAAGGAATCTATAAAGTGGCGGGATCAAGAAGTTACTAATCACATATGGGAATCATTGGGCTAGCGTGAGTGCAACTTTATTGTCATCGAATAGGGAAATAGTTTAAGAACTGATATCTCACTGTTTGGAAGAAACGTTGATTGAACTATCAGAAACTTACCTATCAAATTTATATTGACATGAAAAGAGACATCGGAGACTTAAAAATGGATTTGAGTATCACTTCGACCTTTTGTGCCAACCGGCAGTTTGGACATTTCTGAAGAAGTCTTCATATATTTCATCTACATCCCAATTGATCACGTCTTATGAAAATGATTGGCCTCAAATTAATTCTGTGAATTATACTATTAATTGAATAACGGTTATCTACGGACTTCATGAAGCTCTCTGTAGTATTAGCGAGAGTCTGGGGATGGAAACGCAACATGCAAATACCACTATAATTGTAATTAAATTACTAGGTCTATAGGTAGTAATGTTTGTTAATTTAACAAATATTACTGTTAGAACTGTTTTGTTACGTTTAACATAGGAAAACGATTCAATTACCTAGAATTAAAATGCTCCACGCTCTAATAACTTCAAGTTAATGATAATTTCCATTACTTCTCAATTATCAACTAATATTCCAATTAATTTCCATAGAATTTCCATTGGTGTATTAGTACAAGTGTTTCATAACAGCAAACATTTTACCTCGCATTATTTTTTTGGCAAACAATTTTTCCGATTAGTCCTTTTAACTTTGTGAAAGCTACTTGAAAATGGAATCTCAAGAGCGAATAAAGTCCGAATCGCAGAAGGCAGAACTAATCTAAAATCCCTCGAGTCTTAATGCTGCTTTGGTCTAACATACCTCAATATTTCTTAATCGCCTCTAATGCACCGTCAAGTAGGAATCTATTAATAAGCATCTTCCGATTTCTGCTCTTCAAAAGGATTTGTTTATGATGCCTCTCCATTTATAAACGTTTCCTTTCTCAATCATCCTCATGCTGGATTTCTGGAGTCGCTGGAGGGGTCGTAAATGAGTACAAATAAAGTTTAAAATGTTAAGAAAAGGTTAATAGAAGATCGTAAAGGTGGTATGATTAAGATAGTTAAGATTTGGAAAAATGCACGTGCGTAAAGAAGTTAAGCAAAGGGAGATGAAGAGTAGTGTAAAATAATAAAGCAAATGAAAAAGAAGAGAGAAGAATTTGGTTTTAGGAAAAGGGAGATCGAGAAGGACAAATAAAAACATAGAGTGAGTTAAATTAACTCGTTCAGTGACAAGGGGGGATTTTAGGGTTACCCCCCAAAGATGGTTAAATTCCTTAAGAAAGATATCACAATCTAGTTCCCCAATCTCGAGAAGATCAATTATTTTACTACATGGCCGTACTACTCTTCTCGTTTTTTTTTTTTTTAAGTTTTGAAGGGGGTTTCTCTTAACCTATTTTGTTAGATATAGCGATGATGATTATTTGGACCCCAGTAAGGTAGGTATTTTTTGTTCTCTCAGCTGTTCCCCCACAGATATATCCTGGCTGCGACCCTGAACTGGTAAAAATATTTAGTCCACTCTATAGAGGTTAATCATACTGGAATGGAAGTAGAGCACTTTTTTCAGTATAGTTTTTGCTACTTTTTAAATAAAGTTCGCAGAATATTTACCGAACATTAACAAACAATGTCAACCCGTTGACGAAACTAGTCGATTAATAAATCTACGGTGGAAATTACTAAGCATCCTTTCTTTCAACAAATACGAGGTTATTGTTACAAAATATTTGTATCAACATATAGAAACACCTCAGGAAAACATAACTGCCTCGATAACAAAACCATTATCAAATAATTCCTTCTTTTACAAATTTAGCATTCAGCAAATCGCAGAAAATGGAAGAAGTGGAGAAGGGACGAGAAGAGACGTGCCGAAGAATAAAGGGCATAGAAGAAGAAAGTAGACAATAAAGAGGAAGGGAAACTGACCGGCGAAGGATGTGACCCTTGTGATGATCCCTTTCCCATAGTCGTGAGATGACCTTTCACATAAGTACCAGTGCTATCATCAGAGCGGATGGCCAATGTCTCGAGGCTATATTGTCCAATCGGATGCCGCTAATTGAAAACGTGAGACATCCCTTTGCCTTTTTTTCACGTACCCATTGAAATGAAGCCGTACCCAATAAAACTCTCATCTCGCACTTGAAAAGGGTTGCACTCGAGTGTGTGAAATAAGAAGTGAATTGAAAGAACTTTATCAATCAAGGGAAGGATAAAGTATACCACATTGCATTTTTCGGTACCGTACAGGGTTGACAGGAAAGGTTAGTTTATTCATTAGTCAAGCAATCTTTACTTCAAATAAAATTCTAAACGTTTTCTCTATTATTCTAGTGCATAGGATTGACTTAACGAAGATTTTTCTATTTAGTCCCAACATTTGTTAGGTCGGCTGATGATTACGGCGATAATGATAAGCTATGACAATGAATTTGATTTGGGTACTAATTTTTACGATCTGAAGCCCTATCTGCCGACATTTTGAATCGGGAAATTTAGACTTAATTCGATACATAACCCTGGACAGTTACCCAAAGAGTCGGATGCGCTATCTGTTAGGCTATGCGGGAGCCCCATTTAAACTATCGCCTAAAAAATTTTTTTTAAAGTTTATAGAAAAATGTTACCTCAGACGTCTATCCATCTTGAGGGCGATCTTTGGAGTCATGTTGGTATTTTAATGAAAACACCACATGGGCGAAAATCAGTACTCTAAGAAATCACGAATATTAACAATTTCTACGAAAATTCAATATCAGAAATCACAAATATCCGCGAATGTTACGAAACGAATTTTTTTAATCAAAAACATTAGCATATTCTGATTTTATATCAATTGCATCAAGAATGAGCGTAAATTCGGTCGGATAAGGGAAGTAAAGTACATCAAATGAGAACCTTATTAACCTTAATAACCTTAGAGCCTCAATTATACACATTCTATTTCTTGTGAGAACACTCTCAGGTAAATAAATTATATTCTCATCAAACTATGCCCTAATTACTAGTTTTCCGTCCTGAAATTGCTTACGTAATGATGGCTAATATTATTTTGTCTGGTATTTGGATCATATCAAATGCCATAAACAGTTTATCAATAACAACGATCTCGCATTAACGGCACCATAATAAAATCGCGTAGCACACTATAAAATTAGTATCAGATGAAGCTGGATATAAATGGCCGAAACGTTAAGGATGAAGCCATAAATGAAAAGTTAACTCGATATACAGGTTTTGAGTTTCCTGAAGGAATCAACATGAGCAATTCCTGCTTTCCTTATTGGTAACAGGAAGAGAGAAATTTAGACAGATAAATAAAACATCCACATAGCCCACGACTCTCTTTCCATCATAGTACTATCAACATCAGCCGATCGAATACTACCAATGAAACCAGATGAAAAGTATAATGGTACTTTAGGCCTAAAGTTTGAGAGGGAAATGATAACTAGATTAATGTGATTCCGTGATTTATTCTATGTTATTTGAACTCTATTCCAAAAGAATTTTCAGATGTTGCCTTCGTTAATGAGTTCAAAATTCGAATAATAATACCTTCTTTTTCTTTAAAGTAAAATTGTAAACGTTGTTGCAGATTTTAGGCAGCTTATATAATTAAGAAAAGTAAAAAATTGTAAGAGATGACATTTAAACGTTGGCTGCAATATTTTGATAATTATATATTAATATTTTGATAATTCTTTCATAACTTTTTATGCAAACAAACAAACAAAATAAACAAAGAAATACACCGAAAAATACATTTACATTAAAATATGATTTGTAAATTCAAACTTACGAAGAGTAAATTACAACTTTTCAAATCACCGACTTCCGACATAACGGCTACGTAATCTCATGAACAGTCTACGACATATCCTACTTGAATTCGTGAGATGAATGCTGATCATTAGCAATGATTATGAAATATATCATAATCATTGCTAATGATCAGCATATTCATTTCGACGTACAGAATGTTGAAGTTTTTATTTAAAATAAAAAAACGATGGAAAATAAGTATTTTTGATATTTTCCAATTAATGGGATTACAAACTTCTCATTTTTGTACGAACAAGAAGTTCACAACTTGATTTTTCTAATGGAACTAAAGGTNCTCATGAACAGTCTACGACATATCCTACTTGAATTCGTGAGATGAATGCAACTAATCTAATCTAACATAAAATAACATACAAATAAAAATATCAATTTTAAATCAAAACACGATTTTTCACAAGAAATAATCTTATTT
Organism: Ladona fulva; assembly: GCA_000376725.2. Taxonomy (NCBI): domain Eukaryota; kingdom Metazoa; phylum Arthropoda; class Insecta; order Odonata; family Libellulidae; genus Ladona; species Ladona fulva. Next base: position 1,031,107 of record KZ308130.1, read on the forward strand.
TAATTTACGGCCACTTTATCCATTCGAAGGTACCTTCCGTAACATTCGCGCCACCGTGTTTTCATTTACGGCTACGTAGACGGACGGAAGATTTAAAGCATCTTCTTACCTGGAATGATGTAATGGATGAGGAAAACTGCTGCTTTGATAATTTGGCAATCCGAGTCCCTTCGCTGGAAAAGTGGTTGTTTGACCGCGCTCTCTCTCCCATTCACAGAAGGGACATTTTAGTTTCCGTCCACCCACTGGCTACCTGTTGAAGAAACAATAACACTGATTCAGCTCCTCTTTGAAGCGCCTCTCGCAAACGATTGTGTGATTGTGCGCCGACTGTTACTGAGCACAGCGTTCCACACGTTCGGTCATCTGTTGTCAATTGAGTTTCGCCTCGTCGAATTTATTCGCCGGACAAAAGGTGTTAAAACAACCGCTTAAACTCCGCCCTTCCGTTGCCATCCTATTTGAGGACGCGTTAAGACATAGCTTGCGATTTCATTTTATCGCCAAGTTAAAGCGGTAGGAATGTCATTAAATTTAACGGGATTGAGACAATAAAAAACGATGGAAAATAAGTATTTTTGATATTTTCCAATTAATGGGATTACAAACTTCTCATTTTTGTACGAACAAGAAGTTCACAACTTGATTTTTCTAATGGAACTAAAGGTTGACGAAGAAGGACAGAGATTTTCGAGTTTTATTTATTCGGGATGTATGTTGATCTAACTATCATATAGATCGAATACATTTAATTTTAAATTTAATAATAAGCTTGTATGCATGCGAAAGAACTAGCGGAAGAAACGAAGGACTCTAGTGTTTCATATAAATGGAGACTAGGCAATAGTAGTACTATCTCAACAGTTAGAATTTGTGATGTAAAAGTTCAAAAATAACTATTCGCGAAGTTGAGGTTTACCATACTTCCTTGGGGATAAATTAATATTTTTTTGATTAGACTTATCAGTTAATACTGAAACTCCGTATAGGTTATCTCATTCCAGCTATACTTAACACATTTATCTAACTTAATCTACCTCTTTTATTTTTATCAAATGTATGATTTTGTATGTACCTATGTACCAGCAGTAGGAGTTAAAATCGATAAATGGCACTACTGTATCGTTAATGTACGGATTTTGACGATAGTTTTGCATGATGTTGCTTGACCTATTTATTAAATTTACGAAATTGTCTTAAGAACGATGCGGATCTAAGCAAGGAAATGCTAGAAACATCCTTTCATGTTGCTTTTTTGAAAAATCATTCATCTGTAACCCGCGATAATGGCGTCTCTTCCTGCAGTCATTACGTTCGCTATCGAGAAAACTCGGAGCATTTTATTCCGCCAAGTCAGTGCGAATGAAATGAACATCGGACGATCCTTAAAAGTACGCTCGGAATAAATCCTCAAAAAAAAATCCATTTGGAAATGACTTCTAGAACATGCTTCGGTCGTCACAAGGTGAGAGAGTTCCATCACGAACAGGAGGTTAGGGCTACAATCTCACTACGGTGGAAGGTCTGACTCATTTGGGAGTGCGGTAATAAAAAATACATCCTCTTTATTGCTACGCTAGCAAAAACAGCGCACCAAGTCGCGCTCATGCATAAGGTAATTGGAGGAGCACGTAAGAATTCCACGGAAAGTACCTGCTGGCACGAATGAAAGCATTATTGCTTCGTCATACAGTTTCTAGTTGACCGAAGGAAGAACTATAAAAGGGAATGGAAAGCATAAATAGGGAGTGAATTAAAGGGATAAAATGTGATAAGGAATTAAAAAGAAATGATGTGTTAGAAATACAGAGGGATATGAAAAGAAGAGCGAAGGGAAACTAATCAGATGACTGCTGCACATATGAAACAGTTAAGGGAAACAGAAATTAACGATAAAGATGTGAAACTGGGGAAGTATATACATAGAAAATTGATAATACTATTCATATTAAATTAAATAAAATGACATCCCATCTTAATGCTAAATTAATGACTTAGCAAATAATAAGATATCGGAATCATCTGAACACGAATTTCTATCCAAGGATAAACAGATATGAAAGACAGCGACTTCACCGGGATTCAAACACAGGTCTTTCACTTTCAGGTGAAGTAATCTGAATATAGATACTATTAATACGGTATAATATAAATAAAAATACCTGCCTGAAAGTGGGAGATCTGGGTTCGAGTGCTAGTCATGTCGTTATTTTTAACATCTGTTTATACTTGAGTTTTAAGATGCACACCTCTCCGTGCAAAGACAACAATTATTTACAACCTTATCCATTCCCTTAACGGCTTTCTACACTTAGGTTTTTTATCTAAACAATGATGTTTAAACAGATAGTATGTAGGAAGTTTAAAAACTCAAATGTCGAGAGGTGTAAGTGTGGTCGATTTTAAAATCTCACTGAAATAAGTTTTTATGAGTCTTTCCGTTTGAATATAAAAAGATTTATTTAATGAAAATCTCTCACGAATATATAGCCCACAGATGTTATTTAAACTCTTCTACAATTAGTTACAAGTCGAAGAAAAATTTTAAAATGTTTGATTAGTATATGTGAGGGAGAAAGAACAGAGGGAGTATACAATGAAGATATTGGAGAGCGAAACAATTGTGATATGAAGTCTGCGGATGAATGAAAAGTTAGTGAAGATAGAGACAGAAGTAGAAAATGAAAATTGCTCTCTCTAAGTTGAAAATGCATGCACGTTCATCTAATTTCAACATCCTTTCTAAGAAAACATCTTTCTGGTTAACCTCACCATTTAGGAAGCATTATCTTAGGAAGCAAAACCACTGCCTAATAAAAACAGAAACGTTGAAAGACTTTTTGGCGACATCTCATGCAATATACATAAAATATTTGAGGCAGCAATGCCACGGAATTGAATGTCGAGAGGTGCATACAGTTCCCGACCAACGTACGTAAAACTGGAATTAAGCAGTGAATCAAACCAAACCAGTGAATCCCTGAAAAAGGCACGGAAAACTCAAATTCAGAAACAAGTGACGCTCTATGTACACAATGTTTCTATAACTATGAGTAGCGTGGCATCTTTCTTAGCTCTCGCGTATTTTGAACTCGTGACTGAATCTCTGTCCTGAGCGTAATGGTTAATTTTAAATTAGTTTGCTATTTTTAATGTTACTCTACGGATATTGTACTACATTTAAGCTAATATGAACCCAAAATATGGATGAGCAAAACCGAATTACACTTTACCAACCCAAGGATAAATAGATGCGAAAAATAGCGACAGGACTGGGACTCGCACCCAGGTCTCTCACTTTCCGGACAGGTAGGACCACTGTACAACCATGCCCGTCTATTCCACACTCTAATAGGAATACGTTTGTGTCCCTTAACAGAGTGGAAGATACGTGGAATGGTATTTTAGTGGCTAGAATACCCGGAAAACGGGAGGCCTGGGTTCGAGTCCCAATCAGGTGTAATTTTTCACACCTGTTATTTTTTGGGATTCAGCCGCACGGCTTTTCCGCCCCAAGTTAGTTCCTTTCCAACACCCATGTTAAATCTGAATTGCGTAGTGGGTTTAGGAACGGTCGACTTGAGAACTGTCCGTGTAACAATGTAGAGGATAAAAATTGTTGATAAATTGCTTTGTATGCAGCTTCTATTATAATTATCACAATGAGGGTTTGCATACAAATAGAAGATGAAGTAATGGACGATAGAGCGATTTAGTGGAATTGGGAGGACGAATTGAAGGAAGAGCAAGAGCAGGTATGCGCGAGGGGAAAAGGGATGGAGCAAGTCGGCGATGTTGTCCACTTGGGCCTCATCTCCATGACCGCGAGGAGTCATCAAGACCTCTTTGGGAGGGCGAGAGGTCGAAAGGAGGGGCGGAGAATTTGATTAGGGTCCCTGACACGACCCACCAATCGGAGCCGCCCAGAGCCCCTTTCCAATTTGAGGTCCTTCCCATGTCTGACACATGAACTCACATGGCGCGCACACACACACCCTGCGCCTTATGTTTGCACTTCGGAATGCACGGACGGATTTTAATTTATTCGGCAAACAAGACGTAATTTGGAGGTTCCCTTTCCGAGCAAATGGATGCCAAGATGGAAAACTTGAAATTGTTCCAGGGTAAAAGGGAATTTGATTGGGAAATCGATGGACCGCATTTCCTCCACTCTGCGGCTATCCTTTTTTGTCCAGCCACTCCATTAGTCTGATCACGTGGGTCTTGTATGAGGAATTTGGCGAGCACTTGTTATCATATCTGAAGGACTATCCCTGGAGAGGCCGTTATAGTATATGAATAAAATATTTTTATTTAAAGGTATAGTAATTCAGGAGCTTGAAAATGTTTACAACTAATGTTGAATTGTATACTAAAAGTATTCAAATATAAGAATTTTCAGAATTAAAAAATGCAGTCTGAATTCTAACCATCATTGGGAGAGGGAAATCTCATGAAGCAATTTAAAAAATTAAAATTGTGAATAATGATAGTAACAATGAATAACAATTATAAAGAAAGATTAAGAAAATATTTGAATATAGCAATAAGATAAGAATATTCAATACACAATGATAGTGACAAATATCAATGATAATGTAATAATGAAAATGAAATCATTTTAATTTCACAATAAGAAAATATCGGGTAAAGAATACTGGTGGTACGCCATAACACGGGCGGCAGATCTCCTTTATGGATGCAAATATTCAGCAATATGTCATTAGTAAAGGTTGAAGAGTGAGTTTTCAAGTAAAGACGTGCATATAGGAAACTTCCCGAGGAAAAACGAAACGGGTATGAAAATGGTCTAGCAGGACTTTAAGAAAGGCTACTAAACCAGTTAACTAGCTTGGACGAACACACACACCTACGAATACTACCTGTACGGCATGTCCATTTTCTTGATAGACTTACTTGGCTAAAGCATCCACCCGGAATTTTTAAGATCCAGGATCGAGCTCCGCTTCTGCCATACTTTCTCATAACCATTTTTCCCGGCAATATATCGTTTAACATTACAGTAAGTTTTATATGCAATAAAAAGTGAATTGATATTTGTGATTTTCTTCCTAATTTGAGCCAAAAGAACATCTTTTAGGTGAATTCTTGTCTTTAAAATTGCCTCAGCGATTTACAAAATATTCTGAAATATCCTATACCCTATGAACCTAACCATCGAAACTAATAGTTTTATGTACAATAGTAATAACTAAGCTACGTACTAGAGCTGTGTGTATTGAGAATTTTTATGAGCCAAAATAAATTGAGTGTAAGGAATTAACTTCGCAATCATGTTTTTCAAACCAGCCATAAATGCTATTCTCGCTCAGTGATTTCATAAAACAACAGCAATGAAGGTGTTAGCGGGGACGACCATTTTTGTTGATGTAATTACTCAGGTTTATGGACATATTGCATTTATGAGTTCGTTAAAAAGTATACAGAAACCCGAGGGCTCCGAAATACTTCCTATTGATTGCCAATTGGCCACGTGGCAAAAAAGAGGTTCAGGTGAAGCGCTGGTGAACCTTCCTGGACTGATTTGAAATTTTTTGTAAACTCGTTAACGGTGGAATGAAAGCTTCCGTATGACTGAGTAGTTAAAATATTGCCAGCTTAAAGTTAGCGAGTTTGGCATACATGAGAATATGATAGGAACATCTTGCAGAAATATTTTAACGGGAAATACGTCATAACTGCATTGATTTTAAAAATTCGCGCTAGATGCTTGAATATTCATTTCTCCTCAAGACTTAAAAGATGTAATTTTACGAGTGAAATCGCGAGGAATAGCAAGGAATCATTTTCGTAAGGATTATTTCGCCTTCTGACAGAGCCAACCAGTTATTGTAAATCGGAACTTCATCTCTTCTTTGTAGCTACGAACGTTTTAAAATAAAAATTCGACATTATTTACTTTTAACAAATTAACCATGAACGTTGAGCCATATTTATGAACGAATATCTTGTAGTAATTTAAAAATGAAAACTATAAAAACAAATCCTGCCATTTTTTGCTACATTTCCAGGGGAAGATCGCAAAAACACCTTGGTATTAGTCTTTACAGTCGTTCTTCCAACAACAGAATTCTGCAATTATTTTTTCGTACTTATCCATCCATCATCGGTGTATAACCTCCATTAACTCTTACTAATACTATGACAAGACTATAATTTTGCAACAGTGACGAAGTGGTTAGCGTGCTAACGCTTCGACGCCAAGGTCCCGGGTTCGAGTCTCAGGTAGTCGGATTTCTCCTATAACGGAATGGTTATTTGTGTTCGTAATAATATGCCTAATCTATATCAAGTAAACAAGAAATAGTGTGAGAGTAAAATACTTTCAATGTGGTTATCCGAGAATGCAGATATTTCGGGACGTATGTGCCTATACACCATCACACGTGACGATATGAATATATTGAATATCATCTACATCCCCCACTAGTTATAGCATGTTTATCACCTCTATGTTTTCGCGGGTTTTGTTCGCCTCACTTCTTGTGTGGGTGTTTTTCCGCATCGTGGGTTTTTCACTATAAACCTTCAGTTGAATACTTTCGCCTCACAACCTAAATCCTTGTGTTTGGGTATGTATATATTGCTTGTATGTATTACATTTTATCTATTTTCCACTTATTAGTTTCTATCTAGAAGATGAAGTAATGGACGATAGAGCGATTTAGTGGAATTGGGAGGACGAATTGAAGGAAGAGCAAGAGCAGGTATGCGCGAGGGGAAAAGGGATGGAGCAAGTCGGCGATGTTGTCCACTTGGGCCTCATCTCCATGACCGCGAGGAGTCATCAAGACCTCTTTGGGAGGGCGAGAGGTCGAAAGGAGGGGCGGAGAATTTGATTAGGGTCCCTGACACGACCCACCAATCGGAGCCGCCCAGAGCCCCTTTCCAATTTGAGGTCCTTCCCATGTCTGACACATGAACTCACATGGCGCGCACACACACACCCTGCGCCTTATGTTTGCACTTCGGAATGCACGGACGGATTTTAATTTATTCGGCAAACAAGACGTAATTTGGAGGTTCCCTTTCCGNGTCTACGTATACGCCCTTGTGGTCGCCAAGTCCATCGTATATAAATAATTGCATAAATTAATTGTAACAGTATTATTATCATGTAGAACAATGAAATGATAAAATCGTGCTACCACAAAAAATAGGGTAAATCATTTATGATTTCATTATTTTACGTGATGGAGACCAACCATAAAGTCGTGCTGGAAGGAATTGATAGTAGTATTATTTAATGTAATAACTCCAGAGGTTAGGTGAAAGAGAGACCACTTTAGCCTAACTTCGTCGAAAAATTATAATAATAATAATACTAATGATAATATATAACATTCATTCACATAAAATGGTTTTGAATGCTCAGTGAGTTTAATTCATCTTGCGGAAATGTGATTTTGAGAGATAATCGTAAACAAAAATAAGGAATCCCTGACGAAAACAAGATTTGGTTGAAAGAGGTCAGAGAGACCATTCGCTGTGTTCCTCAAACTTCGGGGGCGTTACAAGAATTCCATCTCTCCGATTCATTATCCACAGCATGGGTTGCCAAAATATTTCGGTCTCGGGACTAAAAATATTTCCGGGCATTCATTAAGACTGAAATCTCCGAGGTCTACTCAAAGCAGCCGAGGAAAACATTAATATTCCCTTTCGTCGCGCAGTTCGAGATTCCTTTGAATCACGCTCTGCGATAATAAGTTATTATGTTTCATTTTAGACGCGTGAGACGATGCGCGTAGGCGTCGCATATGCCATATTGTGCCAATACAGTTATCCGTTATGTTCCTCTAAATATTGAATGAATAATTTTGGTGAGGTTCTTTCTAAGAAAGTTTCAATTCATTCAATTAAAATTCTAAATAGGTAATATATCCATTTAACATAAAATTTTGCTACATAGACTAAGGTCTTAAGACGAGAAAAAAGTTTATCAGTCGTATGGAATTACTTTGATTGATTACATACATGAGATTACTTCCCCCAAATCACACACAGAGACTTTTTCCTGACCCTGCTCTCTGTAATCATCAACGCATCCGAGTATATGCAATGTGCATTGAGTTTTATAATTTATTTTGTCTCAGTAGCTAAACGTAAGACACTCCATGAAGTTTTAGAAATTTGATTTGAAATGTATTCTAGAAACTAATTCCATCGGGAAAGAAGTCAGATTTTATCATTCATTGAGACACACGCTGTTTTAATTTAGTATTGTTCGTGCATCGTAAATTTGATGGCATAAATTTACTCCACTATGAAGGAATGACGTAGATTTATATTTTCAATTCCTTATGTTTTTACTTGATGTGTCTTTTCTGATTACAAGTACATAACTTACACTCAGTCAGTCTTCAATTGTAACTGTTCTTTTTTTTTTAACTGGGACATAAATTATATTCACGGACATGATTCGCCTTTGAATATAATTCAAGATCCTCGTGAGTGTAAATATTATTCCTACGGATTTGAGTGGTATTATTCTCTTAAAATATGGATTTACTTGTTTCTATGAAAAAAAAGAACGTTAACGTTACGACGAGCACTCAACATTAAATAACGTGGAAAAGGTGACTCTAGTTTAATCAAAAGAATATTAGTTGTTGAAATGTTGAAATCCAGTACTTTACTTTCCGATTTTGGTGCAAATAATATTCACGTTCGTTTTCAAGTACTCCTCGGTTTTTTCTAGTGATAACATCTACACGATGACTACGTGTTCATACGCTTATTGATTATTTTTTTTAGATAACAGTTTTCCGTTGATTAAAAATGTAGGTACCTTCAAACAGTCGGAGGTCAACAAGTATCAAGAAAAGCGTTGATGATGAAAAACCAAGTCTACATTTTTAGATGGATAACAGCATGCTCTTTCACACAAAGAGAACTGGAAAGAGTTACGAGAGGGTCTTGTTTTGTAAATGTAAACTGAAAATGCCCTATTTTCGGCGTCGTAACGAAATTCGTAATATTTACAGTCAATTATTAAACTAACGGAAAGCATTTGGAAAGTGAAACTTTTTATTCGTACACTTCGTATTAAGCAGTTATAAAGCACAAAGTATCGCGTTAATCTTATGTTTATTTGCAGAGATATAAAATGCCAAACTTTAATTTTTTTCGCGCCACATATTTGGGCGGAGGTAACTTCACATTAATCCGGATTTCTCGGGCCTTATATTCCCGCAATGAAAAACCAGAATCAGGTTTTTAAAGGGATAAAAGCATGTTCTTTCTTATAAAAGTAATTTGAAAAAGTTTCGAGAGGGTCTTTTTTTGTAAATGTGAGCTGAATATACCCTATTTTCGGCGTCGTAACGAAAATCACAACATTTGCACTCAAGTTTTAAACTAAGGGACGGCATTAAGAAAATGAAACTTTCTATTCAAACACTTTGTGTAGAGTTGTTATATGGCTCAAAGTTTCGCGTTTATCTTATGTTTATTTCAAGAGATATAAAATGCCAAACTTTAAATTATTTTCGAGCCATAATTTTTTGGGCCGATTTTGCCTCAAATTTTCTTCGCAGATTTCGCTCATAAAAGATGTCTTATTATTTTGTATAATAGAGCAATATAGGTTGTATAGGAATACCAAGTTTTGTTTATCTCAACGGAATACTGCGTGAGATAACGTGTCTCAAAGTTGCTAAAAATCGATGTCTAACTGTAGAAGGCTGCGGTAGGGGTCAAACAAATGACTGTATCTCAGCAAATATTTCATCGATGGATGTAAAACTTGGGAAATGTTCATAGAAGATATAAAGTTATGTTCACACAAAATTTCATGGAAATCGGTGATGGTCGAGCGGGGCACTTCTCTAAAATCGGTCCACTTGACATGGAATGCCCCTATTCCAAAATAACGTAGTACATGGACGACTGCTTTATAATTTTTCTTGCCGATGATCATTTTTAGGCTTACGTACAGGAAAAGCGTTAAACAGTTACTCCAACATATATTGATTTTGATGAATGAAATATTGTTCCTTTGCCTTTTGGTACAGGATGGAGAAAATTGTACGTTTCGTTGGCTTTTATCTCAGTCTTACTCATGGCTGTGATTTTGTGAAACCTTCGAGACATTGAGGATTTTGGCACTCACCTCCTAATTTGGCAAACGCCTCGCTGAATGTTATAAGAAAATGTCATTCGTAGAGTGATCTCGCTGCCCTCACCTTAACTTTTCTAATTACCCCTGTTAACACTGCCTCTCAGCGAGAAAAGCAAGGGCAAACTACGTAATACCTCATCTTGCCTAACAAGTTTCACTCCCTCTAGAAAGCTTCGGTAATGATGGAGAGCTCGAGGATTCACCGTCTTCGGGCTTCAGGCAGACGTCGGAACACCGCCTCAAAACGTGGAATCTTGTGAATATGCATTAATATTAAAAAAATTACTATGCGTTTCTTAACCTCGTCCAAGAACTTCTAATAAACGGCCAACAACGAACGTAGGAAAAAATCTCCAGCAGGAGCTCCTTCGAGGTGAAATAAGCACGGGAAAAATCGCAAACTGCATTAGCGGCTGAAAAAAACTCGTGCACTTCTCCTTGATTAATTTTCGGAATGCCACCGCTGAACAGGCAGACAGACAAATAAAGCGCGGGAGATCTCCCATGGTGAGAGGCCATTCCAAGATTCCTCCGGAACGGAAAATTTAATTACGTTCATTACGTCGCACATTGTTGCTGGTCCAGGATATCTTTCCCGACCTAATTAATCCTCCGCGTGAGTCACCCCGCCGTTTTCTTAATCACGGCGGCTCATCTGGGCGAGCTTTCTGCGTAGAAAACTATTTTTCCCAGCACTAACGAGACTCCGGGAGGTTGGAGAAAAAATATGGGAGCGGACACTTGGCTAACAAACGCCTCAAAATTGGAGGAGTTTTAGAACATCTCGGTGAAGTTTCGCCTAATGGCCGCGGGGGGCGGGGCCTTTTTATTTCCGTCCGCGAGATTCTATTTTCGCCTAATTGAAGCCTCGGATCATCATCTTCGGGTACAGCTAATTACCATTGGGTATCCTTCTATCCTCACCTCCTCACAAACTAACAGCCGTCTTAATTCCGACTCTCTATTTATGTTTCCCGAGAACGGAGAAAAAATTCAGTGGGGCTAATTAAGTCGGAGGTGATCTTCGTGTGTTTGTTTTTAGTTCGCTCATCCTTCGCTAGGTTGCAGCCGTTTTCTCTCGTTATCTGTTTCGATTTCTTCATTCCTACACCTCTTCCATTCTCCTTGTTTTCCTGCCTAGTGCCGTTGGAGTCAGGTGTGCATTGCTTAACTTGGAGGGGAATGCGCTGTTTCCTTCTTCTGTGCGCAAATGACGGATAGCTATACCAAGAGTTATGTGTTTTGGCTATCTCTGTTACTCTTTTCCATTTAAAAGCGTCTCGTAAATTACTGCTGAATTTTATGGTTGTGATATTTCGAAGAGAGAATTTAGATTACCCTTCAAACTGTAATTTAATTGCTGAGTAATTTATTCGACAACAAATTAATAGTAATCAATTGGTAGTAAATAATAGTTCAGTCTATGGCGCATTTGTTACTTTAATTCAATCCGAGTGCTGAAATCATAATCTATATTACTTTTCTCATTACGTCATCGAAATTTTATACTATGCACCAAGTTGTAGGGCTACCAGATTAGAAGAGGAGACAAACGAAACATATAATCCTAAAGGATTTCATCCCACAAAGACAAGGTGCACTGACTCAGCTCTGTGATAAACTTTAGAGGCTATGAAACTCCATAGGTAGAAGATCGAAGAAAACGCTTGTTTTGATTTTCTGCCTTTAAATTAGGCCAATAGGCGTATTAAGTTCCAAAAAAATAATGCATAGAAACAATTTTACCCGGAATTTTGAGTAATTAGTCCATATTTAGATAATTTACATTAGGAAGGATAAATGAAAAGCTAAGTTACCATGGTTCGTTCGACTTCGGTTAAACCGGTCCTGGGTTCAGTTCCAGGTGAGGGCCTAGGTGTGGAATGACCATAGCAGTCGAAGCCCTTTTAGCAATACTGTTACTACGATAAATTTCTAAATCAAAGGTTTAAGATTGTGTTCTTGAATTACTTTTGCACATAGTGTAAGCGGTACCAATTTTTACGCACAAACGTATTGAAAGACTTAAGATGTAATTAGAACATACAATCAATAAGTCTCAAAGAAAAGCTGACGTAATCGGTATCGGTAAAGCTACCGCAAAGAAGTAGTAATGTAGTATTGAGAATGTTAGAGCTGTGGTAAAATACTATAGTTTTATAGTAGTATACTATAACAAAATATTTGCATGATAGAATTTGTGAACTTTTATTTGAAGCGTGATTTTATAGAATCAAGAATTGATTAATTTACATTTAGATTTGTACCCCGCAATCCGCCAGTGGCGTGTGGCAATTTGATGTTTGGTTAGCACATAAATTCGTGGTTTTGTATATAACTCACAGTTATACTGATCTAATATATGAACATTTTGAATGGAACGCAACGTGTGCATTAATTTGGGTTTGCAATCAATCTTCAGGTCTACAAATTATTTAAAAACAAAAGAGAACGATAAAAGATTTTAAAAAGTCAATCCAAAAGCACAAATTTGGCTGATTTTAACAGCAAACGAAATTTCTGTGGTAGGCAAATGGTAATATACCAACACCGATATATAATATATAAAGGAATTACTATTAGAGTNAAGATTTTAAAAAGTCAATCCAAAAGCACAAATTTGGCTGATTTTAACAGCAAACGAAATTTCTGTGGTAGGCAAATGGTAATATACCAACACCGATATATAATATATAAAGGAATTACTATTAGAGTTAGATGTAATCTAAGTAATGATATACTTCTGATATAAAACATCAGTGTAATAGTAATAAGTGAATCGCCTTCAAGAACGAAAATTAACTTGACACTAATTATAAATTCTTGGCAATAGTTACCAAGTTTTGCTCCGGAATGCTCCTTTGTTTGCAATTCTATATATTACAGAAAATCTGTTTACTTTTCCAAAAGATATTTAAAGTTCTTTGGTTATTCCAGTCGGACGTTGGTGACCTAAGCTTATCTACCCCAAGGATAACGAATTCTCTATGTGCCCTTGCAGTGAACTTATCTTAAATGAGCTGAGCGATGAATAGACGGAGTATAGTCTCTGTGCTCCATGTCGCAAAACAGAGGCCTCAAGAAAATTTCGAGACAAGCGAACTGTGTACGTGCCAGCCAATATTAATTTCCTACACTTAATTACCAAAGGACTAGGAATGACGCATCCAGAAAACTACCCTATCCTTATATAAACGAGAAAGATATGACATTTTATACGCAATTAAACCTTAAAATTAGAACTGCAAACTGGAAGTAATCATCATATTAATTAGCAGTAGTGACTAAATACTTATTTTAGACCCCTGGCAAAGTCAAGAAGTTATTCTATTCTAGTTTCAAAATATCTTGTGAACAATGTTCGAATCTTTATAATAAACAGAAATTTCTGCCTACATGGAATGATTTCGTAGGTGTAATAGATATAATAAAGAAGGTAGTTGGTTGGTGTTTTAAATGCATATATATCTAATTTTGTGTTAGTTTTTATTTATCAACTTAAATTTCTATCAATTTGTATCTACTGATTGTACCAATTTTCTTGTATCTATCTTTGTCGGAATGTTAGACTTATTTCCTATATTTAAGTTAACTATAGTCAATTATTTTGGTTGTAATACTCGTAATAATAATTATTTAGAATATTAAGGAGTATTATTTAGTAATCAGTTAATTTCCTAAACGTTTAAACTACCTTAAATTATAAAATATAATTTTCATTGGGCTGTTGTTTTTGAAATCACAGCATAACCGTTTAAAATAAATGTCAACAGTAGACTAATACTAAATAATAAATACTACTAAAATAATAATTTATTTAAAAACTTCCTAAATATAGTCGGCAATTTGTCCTGAAATATTTTGGAGAGTAATGTTTCACAGTGTTAGATAAAGACTAAATTGCTACTTTTGTACCTCTTACACTGCTGCTTTATTTACTAAATTTCCCCATTAAGTTTCTGTCGATGACCTCACATGCCACTTTTTCACCTGTGTAAGCTCGGTACGTAGAATCGCTTCGTAAGAGGGTGAAGTAGTGGGCTTACTAATTATCGAACCCTTCCGTAATTCGATACATCGATATCCGAACAGCCATCGACTTCATCGCCCTCGAGGATCTCTCGGAGGATAAAATAAACAACCGTCTAGCCGAAAAAGGATCGATAGTCGAAAGAAAAGTCAGACATCTTCCTTAATTAGGATAAATTAAACGGAAACATTGGCTTTCGTCGGATGACTGAGTGACGCCGTGACGTGAATGAAACTGCGAAAAATCAGCCGCCGATGGAGAACTCTTCATAGGCCTCGTTTATAGCATTTTTTCCCACTCTCTGGCGTTTTATTTCGCCGTCAAAATTCCGGGAAATGTGCCGCAAAGACGCCCCCTCAAAACAAACGACGGACGACGGGGGTGAAAAAAATGCGCGGGAGAAAATGGAGAAACAAAAGAGCGCGGGATCGCGTACGTGCTCTGCGGCGCAAAGCGGGAATGATTGAGCGGTGTAACTCTCCTCTCTTGACGTGAATATTTCTCTTTCGACGTTTCCGATTAAATTTTCCGTTAATTCACCTCGTTAGGAGAGAAAGAGAATGGGAGAAAAAACTCCGAGTATGAGAAAAGCTGAAAAGATCCTTTATGCCTGTCGCGACTTTTGAAAAGTGAGTCGGGGAACTGTAGCGCCTCTGCAAAAGTCCTTTCATCTCTAGAATCGTCCGCTTTTCACGCACTCGTAATGGGGTTTTTTCTCCGCTGAAAGGGGTTTCGCCTTTACTCCATCTCTGTTTCAGGAACGGCGAGAAAAATGACTTTTTCACTCAGAGAATCCGTAATTTTAACGACCTCGAGTCTATTGTGGCGTAGCGAGAGAGGGTCCGGGGAAGGAACTTGGAAGACATATAATCCTAGGCAATTCATTTAGCCCATCTTTCTTTTGGCGTCGGGCGTAATCAGCGCAAAGAAAAACGATTTGTCATTGATCCGAAGCGAGGGCTTTGGTGGGAAATTGCCATATCCCTGTTGCTGGTTAAATGAATGTCTCACCATCTACTTTACTTAGCGAGAAATGTCTTAAATTAAGAAAATAATTTTCTCATTTTTTCCCCGTGAATTATTAATTCGGAAGAGTTTGTTAAGGCTAAGAGGACGGGAATAGTATTTAAAACCAGAGGACTTAAGTGATTCACTTAAGGTAGCGCATTATTCTGTCAGACACGGATTCATTACTGCATTAATGAAGCATACATTATAGTTTATCAACATCGAAGACTTTTCGAGGAATTCAAATAAGTCAGACGAGGTTCTTAGGGCATAATCCGTAAATCTCTGAGATTTATTATCATAGTTCTACGGAATATTAACGATAATTACAAAAGGAGAATTTATGAAGCAGAAGCAGTTTCCTCAAAAGTTTTTTCATCAGCCACTGTGCTTTTTAAAATATGAGTAGATCAACGATATATAAATGTAAAGATGTGAATTCGTTATGATATAATTTAAAATACTCGGTATCATTCATTAAGGTAGACAGCCGTGGCATATATTTATAATATTTTTATGTATTATTTTTTAATAATATCTTTATATAATCAAT
>KZ308130.1:1047379-1076419 GCA_000376725.2 Ladona fulva
TGTTTGTAAATATATATATTTATTCAATTTTTATTTAGGGAAAAAGTTGTTGGCTGCCCCGGGAATGTAGGCAATTATACGTTTACTCCATAGCTCAAAAAACTCCGGAGATAATCTTGGCTACGCCACTTTCTGATATGTCAGTAAAGTATTCAGACCAAAGGCCGGTTGGGATTTCACCCCCTCCACCATCAGCTACGAGGAGCTAGGAGAGGGAAATGGGGCTTACTAGGTAACATGAGGACTGAGGTAGTTTGCCCTTGATTTCTTCACTGAGCAAGAATGCTTCTTGCAGAACAAGCCCACGTTAGTGAAGCACAATGACTCTACGAGAAACACTTTTCGTAATATTGCACATTGAGAAACATTAGTTTTGCTAGCCTGATATATACTGACATAAAACCTGAAGAATTCAGTACCTAGTTTTATTTTTGTTAAATGCCAAAGAATGTGGAATATAAGTCAAATCGAATCGTTTTCACTGAATAATCGTTAATTAGCAAAGGTTTCTATTATTTTAGCAGAAATTATTTCCGAAAGCAGCTTTAAAAGGTAGCTGATTTCAATATAAACACCAACTATTCGGAACATAGAGGATCGACCAGTTTAGCAATATGTGAATTATTACAAAAAACACATACCATATAAACTATCATCGCTGGCCACACTTCCTGGAAAAACAAAATGAACAAAGAGAAAGTACTTTGTAATTTCCACATACGAGTAAGATATAATTCAACGACCAGTTTCGGCTAAAATGATGGTCGCATTTCCGATGTTGAATTATATCATATGTGGAAATTACAGTGTATTTTCTCTTAGTGTAAACTTGAATTATGTTTAAACCTTAGACCGACCCTTGTCCTAACTCCGCAACCCTCAATCTGAAAGCTGGTTGAGAATAATCTAATCGTCCATGCATTGAATTGAAACAAGAAGAAAGCTAGAGCCGCTAAACGAATCAGCAAGCTGGTTAATCAACAACTCACGCATACACAGAAAAAAAAACTTAGGTAAATTGAAAGGGAAAGAGCGTGGGAAATATCCTCCAATTAGAATAACGAGGAGATATTAACATAAATTTCAAGCTTTGTGACGGATTTTCTTGCCTCGGCTCCACTTTTTCCGAGCGTTTTGCGACGCTCCTTTCGTGGGAGACTTGAGACAAAACCGCTCATTAACCAATTACCGTCGCAGGAACACGTCGGAGAACACAGATGTTTTGCTCTCGACAACACTCTACCCGCAAACCGCCATCGCATTAGAACCGTGAAGATGGGAAAGTCATAATAGGAAACGAAAGGGATAAAGAGAGGTGGAGAAGAGAGACGTTGAATAGAAAGCACGAAGAGAAAGAATGGGGAACAAAGAGGGAACGAAAAGAAATGGGGATGAACATGGGGAATACAAACTGGCTGCGTGAAGAAGTTGAGAAACAGGAATTCAGAAACAGAGATATCATTAGAGGTCGTAAAGTAAGAAGATGTAATAAACCGATAAGTATAAGAAATGAATTATTTGACGATAATGGCTGACGATGGGAAGAGAATGCATAAGTAAACAGAAAACACAGTTAGCACAAAATAACTTTTATTTCTGAGAATGTTCATAATATACGTAATAAACCATTTATATTCGCATTGGACGTTATTTTTAACATTTTAATGGCCTCTTCGTACTCTACTATGGTATGAAGGATACTTTTTATACTATACGTCGTAGGATACAAACATGGAGTTTTCTTTACCCGACAGCTGATCTTTTTGTTAATGTTAATAATGTTACTGCACTAGTATTCCCAGTACTCCATAAAAAAGGTCTACCGTAAGTGCTGATAGTATTAAAACGCAAAATTACAGCCAGCAAAAATCAGCAGTCCTGAAGAAGATGGCAGAGTTAGCCATTAAAACGTTGGCGGTTTCATTGTCACCTGAACTTACCTGGGTGTTAACCCAAAAAAGTAGTGATAAATAAGTCTATTGTTTGTAAAGATTGGTAAATAAAACTAAATTGAAAAATATGCATGAAGCCATTGGAGCATGAAAAGAGCATCGTAGCACAAAAAAAAACTTTCGTCGTCTTAGATACAAAACTTCTTTTGCTGAAGATTCTTCCTATTGCGTGATAGCCCCTGATGAGGAAACGTAATATTTTATGATTTCCCAGTATGCAATAGGAAACCAGACAAATATATATACGTATGCGTTTAAGTTTTCAAATTAAATTTTCCGTTTTTTCCCGCATGACTTAAACGTTTTGCTTTCTCTACAACGCATTCAAAATTCAAATCTGACCATCGCAGTACGAAATTAAGTTTCGTAATTTTGGATAATTTATTTTTACTAATGGCCAACCAAAGTTTTGTATGAATGATGGAATAATGATTTTAAGATACAAATTGAGAGTTATTGATCAAGTTATAGTAACTATTAAATTTAAGTTTATCGACTGAAAGGAAGCGAAATTTGAGGCTAAGAAAACAAGGATTGTTAATAAAGACAGCAGTCAGTTTTAGAGGATCATAATTTGGCCAAAAGAAAAAATGTGAAACAAATAAATTGTAATATGCAGTAATTCTTTCGAATACGGGAAAATGACTGTGTTTAAATGCAAGAGAGCATTTCTGGATAACATAAGGATGTCAGATACCATAATACGCCGTAATAATACAAAAGGAATAATTAAAGGAGTAGCAAGGTAAGTTAATTAGCAGCAGAAACAGCCTTCAAAGCAAAAAAGGCGTTCCTTCAGAAACATCTAAATAAAAAGAGAATGTAGACTATTTAATCACGAGGCAGATACCCCAAAGGGAAGATCAAAATAAGCTGCTCATCTTTCTCTTTCTTACATCGCAGCTTCAGTTAACACATTAGCATTGAAAATTATCGCTATCATCATAATACTATACACCGCAGTATACAACTAAGAAGCAGTTTGAGTGTCTTGCTTCTTAACGAACGCATTACTGCGATGGTAATTTTTCGCCCCCGAAGAAGTACACAAGTTTAAAGTATTGCTAGCGACATGCAATAAGGATAATCAACGGTAATTATGCAGTTTGATGGAGAGCAAAAGGAAGACCGATCAGTAACCAGCGATAAACACGAATAGGGGTTGGAAGTTCTCATGGAGCAGAATACGTTATGTCAATTATGAGGGATGGAGTAAAAAATATGCGAGGGACATTTGATAGATGGTTTCGTTGAGCGGAATATGGAAAAGGGAGGAAAGAGAACAAAGTCCATTTAGAGGGGAAACGGACTAATCGAGTGAGGGACGTGTGTATCCAGCCTCAATATGTCTCACGCAAGACTTAACCAGACCACTTAATGTTACACACTCGAGTTTCCAGGCAGAAATATTCTTCAGTGTACACGCTCGTTCCCCCTCATCCATTTTTGTAACTTTCCACTCCCTCTTATACACAAAGCGCTTCGCGTAAAACCTATCCCTAATTGGAATTGCCCTTTTCATTGAATTCTATCGGAGGACTAATAAGTTATTTCGCTAAATACAGTTTTTGTCTTGACGGTTCGACCTCTCGATCTTGTGTTCAAGACTATTATTCATAATCGGTACGTATGTACTTTCTTACTAGTAATAACTAAACAACAAAATAATATGATAGAGAAATCTACATAACTGGTACGTACGTACTTGCCAACTAGGAATAAATAAACTATAAAAGAATCTGATAGAGACATCTACATAAAGATCACACAGTTAAAATTAGGCATAACTTCTAAACTAATAAATAGACGCTTAACTGTGATATAAACTCAAAATCAATTGCAATAGACTTTTCTGCAAAGGCATCGTAGTAAATGTTTCAAGAATTTGTTTTAAGATTTTATGATGAGATCTCTGTGATGCCATTGCTTAAAATATGCTTCATTATCTTTCCTTTGTTACTGCTTTAAAATAGTAGATTTTATCTTTCGGGAGATTCTTTTTTTTTATTCTCACTTGAGTGGAGCTAGAAATATGGTTGTATTCCAGATTTCTACCCAAAGGAAAACACAAGAAAGATATGGTTATACTTCCACATTTACGGGATCTGATAAGGAAAATCATTGCTTACATTCAAATAACCTTCAAATAACCCGACAATTGGGAACTTTCACTAGATATGAAATGCCACTACGAATCAGCTGGTTCATAGCCATCTTTTTGTGGTTTGTGCTTCTAGGATACTTTGGTTTCATTTCACAGTGACAGATTGTTTTTAAAGGTCGGTCATGGTCTATCCACTGTATAGGTTTTAACCTTTGACACGCCAACTTGACATCCAGAACTTCATTACACTATATCATCACAATTAGTAAATTTACTCTTTTAAACTAACATTTTATGTTGTGACTACCCAGAAATTAAGGTTCCAGTTTTATTTTCACACTCGCCGGAATTATTTGGAACCCAGGAATTTCTGGTTCTATTAGGGATGGAGGTTTAAGGGAGGAAAAATGAGTTTTTTTGACACTATGGTTTATTTTGGCGGCATTTCTAGTGAATGTTCCTCAATTGTCGGGCTGCAGAGTTCAATATCTTATATATCTTATCTGTAACAGCCGTGTTCCTTACTGTGATTGATTCAAATGACTTTAAATGTTAACTTAAACGTTACTAACTGAAGATATGAAGAATAGATCATTGACTAAGATATCTCAACAGCATTGTAGTCGCATAAATTTCTCTGTTATGCGAATATCCTTAGAAGAGGAAATTTGTACATCAGCATCAGTCAATAGAGTAGCAATAACTATGGATTTAGAACCAGTTGCCAGTTCCAAGTAGTGTACCGACCTCGGTGGCGGAAAGCGCTACCCTTCTAACTAAAGTTGCCGGGTTCGATTCCCGGCTAACCGGATTTTTCTGCGCTTGGGTATGGGGTTTTGAGTTCGTGATTTGTCTCTCTCATTCAATTGATATAGCGGAAAGTTTAAAAAAACTGCCATAATTGAGTGTTCCTGAATAGAAGTAGAAATAATATTAATAACGTAAATATCAGAGGCGTATTTGAATAGTTTTCATGCAGACATAAGGCAGACAGCCAAACGACAGGCAGACAGATGAAAGACTTTCACGAGCTATAGTTTTTCACAACCTTTGTTCCAATAATCACCTTCTCTCCTACATCCCCAAACATTTAACCCCCGTCCTCATCTGTCTACCTAATCTATTCTTCTCCTATTCTCTTCACTAATCTCTCCCAGTCACTCCCGCACGCTCTTCCAGAAACACACATTTTGTCCCCCTCCCGCATTCCCCTTGTTTCGCATTAGGGTAATTTGTCTCACCTCCTTTTGTTCCAACTGCCTCACTGCCTGCAGGGGGAAGGAAAAAAACTGTTTCCTGAGGTGCTTGCAGGGAAAGGAAATTTTTCGTTAACTTTTTTTACCCCCGGCGTTTCCTCTTGTTTTTTCAACCCTCCTCTCAAGCCTGAAGTGTGTTCCGTCCGAGAGAAAGGAAATAACTCGCGCAAGGCTCCCGAGCGAAGTAAAAATGAAATGTTGGCGTTCAGTGGTGGCGTTTAGAAGGGCGGCGTTCTATCGACGGAGACAACATTAATTTGTTCTCGGTTGTCTCGGCAGATTGAGTACAGCGCCATATGTTTGTATAGGAGAACTATGACTGACCCATGAGAAATTTGAAGCGGGAATAATGATGGAGACAAGTGACTGTATAGATACTCCCCTGCCATACGCCATGCGGCCTGCGGCTTGCGGGGTACTAATGTAAATGTACCCACGCTAGATTATCAAGCTTATCTAAGAGACGTTAAATCTTATGCGTCAGGTGTCTGTTACCTATTTGTCCTTTGCGTTCAAGATTTATCAACAAGAAGCTCAGGTTATAAAACGGCAAGAATAGGTTCTGAAAAAGAGCAAGTTTTTTCCTCGTAGATAAAAAATGGAACGCTTGTCATGACTATTCAGGAATACATTCTCAAGTAGTTTGATGTATCATCATCATGTTATTTAAAGATAAGGAGAAAATGTATGTAAAATCCACAGAGGAAGGCATATTTTTGTGAAATTGATCATCCAACGAAGACCAAATTGAAAGAATTTTTGAAAGAAAAGACTCAGTAAAATTTACTAAATAAGCTCAGGGAAAGCACATTCACTGATGATGTAGCCGTTAAAATGCGTCCTACATATTATGTAGGCCGTTCTGATACTGCAAGAAAGATCTGGGAAATAGATGATAGGAAGAATCGATTCAAGAATTCATTTTTTCCGCGAACGATACGCAAAAGTAACTTTATTTACCTAATATTAAGAGTCATGATGCATACACCCCATGCCACACGCCGAAAGGCGGCTTACAGGGTTCTTACATAGACACACAAAATAAACTGGAAGTTGTGCAGTTTTCACACTCTTAGTCTTCGGAAAAAAGAGCGAATTTTGATAATTTTTATTTGATCAATCTATTTCACATGCTTTACATACTCGTAGTTGTATGAAATCTTAGATAAACAACATTACTTTCTTTCTCAGTAAGATTTTTTAAATTTGATGTCTATATAGTTTTTACGAATACAAAGCATGGATAAATAACTTGTAGTTCCCTTCAGTGTATCGATTTGCAATCAATGTTCTATTTAACCATGCATCATATCCCGCTGTTTCCATTAAAATAATGATATATGAGAGGAGTTACGAAGAATGGAATAAATTACCAATGGATTGCTACCCTAAGGCTGCCATTAAATGGTTTAGTAAATTACATATGACAACATGAATATATTGAACGCTGAAAAAACGCAATTCACTTACGTTAAATTAGAAAAATCAGTCATTTTTTAATGGAAATGATTTCCGTGATATTTAGTGGAATTTATCCATGTAAAACACAAAGGAGAACGCAAAACGTGCATTTTTCCAAAATTGAGAAACTTGTAAAGGGCACAATTCCACTCACCACTGTGGGAACATAATTCCACAATTTAAGTAGAAACAATATATTGTGTAAAAGGACACGATTTGTGTTATATGTGTTTCAGTGATCTTGTCTTGTGAACTGACTGAAAGCCATTGTAGCCTTCGAATACTTCTTCGACTACAAAGTCACGTGCCTTCAGAACTAAATTATACGAATCTAACGACATTTATTTCAATTCTACTAACATAATTTAGCTGGAATCAATATGAGGGGTAATGAGCTATAAATAACGAATCCCTTCGGAGGTAAAGGCTATGGAATTGAAAAAGCCATAATCATGCACCGCCATCTTATCTCGAGAAAACAAGCGTCATCGGATGATGATAGTATTTTACAAATTAATTTCCGACCGATAATAGACGAAATCATATTTACGGGCCCCTTTTTGACGAATACCCCATGGTGAAAAGATAGCGGATCAAGGTGATGGGTAAAGAAGCGTGAAAGTGGATCCGCAGATATCTAATCTTCGATCTACAAATGAGATTAAAAAGCATCGGCTCATTGTGCTCCCGCGGCGTGACAGATGAGTGATTAAGATAATCTTCGCAGCACGCTTGATGACTGCCTTCTTGGACAATTGGTCTCCGCGTGGGATGCAGGAAGTAATAACGCGGCTTAATTGATTAATACGAGAGATAAATTCCCGGCACCTGAAGGCTTAGATGTTAGATAGGAGATGACCAAACAAGGAGGTCACTGAGTGAGGGCGCTTATGAATGGGCTTCAACTTGCGGAAGATGATTTATTGGAAAGTCCGTCGGCTGTGAATTAAGAGGTATTAGAAAGGCAAAGAACAAAAGAGGCTGGATGAATGGGTGTCTGCTGGGTGTGAAATTCCATTCGAGGCGGTGCTGTACGGCAGGTGAGCGGTTACGGAACATGGGTGTGCCGCACAATAAGATTGTTAAATCGTGTTTTGAGGGCTACAAATTTGTCGTGGAAAGGGGCATAAAACATGGGCCGAACGCCGATTAAGCAGGCTGGAATCTGCATCTAATATCTTGAGCTCAGCATTCAGGATTGGTACGTA
Organism: Ladona fulva; assembly: GCA_000376725.2. Lineage (NCBI taxonomy): Eukaryota > Metazoa > Arthropoda > Insecta > Odonata > Libellulidae > Ladona > Ladona fulva. The sequence continues at coordinate 1,055,361 of KZ308130.1, forward strand.
GCCGCTTTTACTTGAAAAACACCAAGTAATCTTTGTTAGGGATTATAGTTTAGATCTGATTTCACATGGATGTTGATATTTTCACTGAAAGAGACTCACCGATGGTTCCTTTTAACGCTCACTGGATATTATGCTATCTCTGATTCTGCACGATGAAATGCTTGGCATTCAGTTTGCGCGAAATTGAAATTTAATCTCAAATAGACGTACTCTTTCAACAAAACAGGAACATACTTCTCTCAGCGCCCTGAGGACGATGGCGGAGTCAGCCGTCGAAACGTCGGCAGAAATGTATTTGCCCTGGAGGAAAGCCCGAGAGGAGTTCATTCAGAAACGTACTTCGTATTTTCCAATATGATTTTTGATTTGTCTTAGATGGCGTTCCACAATGTTTCTGTCAGGACACCTGATGTTTAGACATACTCTTAGTTGGCAATCGTTGAAAAGAACAATGAATTGTTGATGGTTTTTGGAGGATGGTGGTGGAGGGTTTTTCTTTTCAACGACTACTAACTCAACCATTGATAGCAACTCGATTCTTATACTCTTAATTGAAGGGTGATTGTAGAAATACAACTAAATAATTCATACAAGCGATACTAAACCGGTGGTACGCGTGACCCTACGGGATGGAGCCCCTTAGTATATGAAAGAAATACCGAATCAAAGGAGAAAGGTCATGATATTCATATTGTGCTCCACTCATAGTTTCTGGAGGCTTGAACGTGAAGGTGGTCATTCGAAAATAGTTTGGAATGACTAAAACATTTCTGTTGAAAATATTTCTTAGTGTGAAGGATGCAATATAAACGTCTCAAAGAAATTTCTTAAAGAGAAATTAATAGTAAAATCTGTAAAATTTCTAAAATAAAGAAGGAAATACAAAGAGGTTTCCAAGAGAAAGCATTTTAAAGAAGATTAGAAGCCGCTCCTCCGTAAATTGAAAGGTTGTAAGGAAATCTGGTGAGGTCAATCTAACAAATTTAGAAGTTTAAGTTTTTAAGTTTTGAATTAAGCTTATATGTATAAGTAATTGGAGTAACCACATATGGTTAGAGCAGATCCCATGAGAAGAGAATTGATAAATATTAAAGTCGGTTCGAGTAGGATTACATTAAAAAACTGTGATAAATTGGTTAACGACGCTGATTCGTTCCAAGATTTTCGTCGTTAACCAAAACCGTCGTTTTCCAAGGAGCAATTTTCCAGAACCATGCTGTTCATCAAATATGCTGATAAACTCATTAAAATATGATAAATATAATTTATTCGATTAAAAAATTATAATTTATAAAATGGATGGTTATAAAATAAGTTTTTATTCCTCAATCTTCACTAAAAGGCGTCGTAAACAAAAGACTGCGTTGTTACCCAAGACAATTTTAGATCTTAACCAAGTACGTCGTTGACCAAGGTGCCACTGAATATAAAAAAAGAGTCATAAGTAAATCTCTTACTAGGCTATATTTTAAAGCTAGGCAACATTGAATTCCATTTCACAGTAACATGAAAAAAGTATGTAAGGGAAATTGTCAAATTCTCATCATATTTTTTCTGTCTCTATTCGGGATTATTTCAATTGAAGTCTTGTTTTCTTTAAATACTATTCAACCTGCATCTGACTGAATGAAGTTTCTGGAACAGCTTTCCGCTATCAATACCGCAATTCTAAGAAAAATTTATCTTATGTTTCCTTCAAATACATTCTGTTTTGATAACATTTTCCTGTTGAACACCACAAGCTCTTGGAAGTAAAAATCTTGTTTCCGTCGCCAACGATATCAACTTTGTGACTCCGATATTTTCCCTCTCTGTAAGATATGTAACTGGAGAGAATACCCGGAAAATGTGGTAAACCACGGTACTTAAAAAATCAGAACGCATGTTGACTTTCAATATTCTTCAGAAGATAAGTGTGATTCATTTTTCATCTATATATTTACCATATTGTTCAGTTGGTCTCTAATATTTTGAACTGAGGCTACGATTCGCTGATAAATTGAGAACACTCAAAACGCCCTATAAGGATGAAAATCCTTATTTATAACAAAAGAAAAAATATCTAATAAGGATACAACGCCACAATGTGCAAATACGCATCGAGGTAAACATTTTCATTGCTGAAAATAACCCCGGGTTTTAAATACGCTATTTTGTTCCTCCACGGGCCTCCGGATAGCCATTCCGGTAACGCGTACGACTTCGATGCAAGCGATCCCGGCCCCCAGCACAGAACAGTACAAAACACACCATCAAAGAAAGCTGCAGGAAAACATGATAAAAATAAAGTGATAATGTTATAGACACTTAAACATTCCTTGTCCTTCATAACCTTTTGCAACCTCACGAAAAAACTTTAATAATAACTTTAATATAAACAAAAATTGGAGATTTCTTTTGCGCTTAAATTAAAGATTCTTGAGTATTTTGTGCTGCTATAACGCACTAAAAATAAAAGTGAAAGTAGCGGAATGCTATTCCTGAAATATTTTATCAAAAGCAAAGAGAAACCTTTCATTAAGTTGCGACGTTGTGATTTTAAATTATTTAGTTTGATTTTCATACAGGTATTATTGAATAAAAACCACCATCTAGCGAGACAATCGAAAAATATGAACATGTATAATCGTAAGAACAAATGTTATGAGTAAAGCCGAGATAAGAGTAACGCTGTGTTTTCTTCTTTTTTTCTGAAGCGACGGATGATAAAGAATCTCGAGTGGGGCAATGATGTTTACAGGGTAGACAAAAGTCTCAATTGAAAAGCTTTTGTTTGAAAGGATGCCAAATTCGAATTTCTCTGAATCCAAGGGAATTTCGTTGACGAGGTCAATAGTATTTGTCAACTGTGCTCAAATCGAGCAAAGCATCGCAATGGATTCAATCCACAAAAATAACGTCGATAAATCACAAAATATTTCTACTTTTTGAGCTCTTAAAGTAATATAAAGGAATAGATACACTTAAATATAATAAAAACGGTTTTATATAACTCAGAAGTAAGGAAGGTCACACCATTATGACTATTACTTCATAGGAGATAGTTAATTTTATAACGCCCCATTCCTTTTCTTCAAAGCTGACGCAATATTCACTAATTTATATATCAAATTATGGCATTTGATGATAAGCCTCTCAAGCGAGCAATTACATCCGATAAAACCATCGGGGCAGAGATAAAAAACTGGCCGTCAACAAAAGAGAGATACAATCGAAATAAGTGAAGAGGCGTACCGCATGCATTATACATAACGCAAGCCGAATTTTCGTTTACTTGTTTCCCGTGCATTCTCTTTCATGCTTGCCCCCTCGTTAACTCCCCTTAACCTTTTCCGCTCCTTTCTAATTCTCTGACCTTCCGGTCTTGCTTTTTTATTGCGCTCAATTAAACTGAGTCTCCTGGGATTCCCTGCAGGGGGCGACACCGGCTCTTTTCCGATTGGAGCCCAATTAAGAAAGCTTGAAGAGCCGGTTTTTAATGCTAAGGAACTTTCGGAGCGGCTTCTTTTGGGCACAGAGAAGATCGAAAATCGCACAGGATCAAGATGGTACCAGATGACATTTCTCCGCCGCCGCTCGTTAATGTTTCCACGTAAAGGAAATGGATTGAAAAGACTTCACCTTTTGAGTCCTCGCTGGGGCTAAGGGGTTGGTGAGTCCGGAAGGGAGGGGGTGGAAGGGAAGGGGCATAGGGATGGTGGAGAAAACCTTGGTTCTTGCGTTCATTGTTTAATTTTAGTTTAATTAATTTAATTTTCACGGTATTCCACAATTTGTGGTCAATAGAAAATTTTCTACTTTGCGTTGATAACATAAATTTATTTTAATGTATCCTTTCAGGATACGATTATAGTTCGCAAGGTACCGAAATTGTAGTTTGCGACCTTCAAGATGCAGGAACACTTATTCAGAATGTTATTATTGTAACTATTTCTAGAGCTATCGATGACGAAGATACTTAAGGTTTCCAGGATATATTCTTATACATGTGGTATCTAGAACAGACTTAATTTATATACCTAATTTAATTTAAGTTACTTAACATTCTAACTTTTCTCAGTTATATTTTAACTTTCTAACAATTATATTATTCAAAAGTGATGTTACCTGTAAAAGTAGTAAAATATCCTGCTTCAGTCTATATCTTGCAAACCGCCGTATGGCGCATGTCTGGGATTAATCGCTTGGTAGTCACGAGGAAGCAAAATGTGGCTGAAACACACCAAGAAGAACCACTACGCAGGAGTTGGAGATTCTGCAGTCTGAAACCATATGCGGTCTTTTTATTCACGTTTTAAATCAAACCGGTAGATTAAAAATTCCGTTCCCCTGTTACAAAAGTTAAAATAAAATGGCTTTCATTCTTCTTGAATTTATTCAGAGACAAAATTCGCTTACATAAAGTAAAATTTCATTTACCCTACAATTTGGATGTCGGTCTAATTCAATGTATGCAATGCGTCACTCATGAAGGGTTGGCGAGCGAACTTACGATGAAAAAAAGGTTCCTCATCTCCACACCTTTTCACTTTACTTATGACAGTAACGGAAGAATAAAAAACAGCTACTATAGACGAAAAATCACTATTTTCCAACTATGATAAACTACGGTCTGCGGCCCGCGAAATGTTTACCTAAGCTAATGCGGGCCACTGGGAACTAAAGCTCGGACGCCACTGCTTCAGAGTTTTCAGAGAATTTAAAAGTTATTAAAACATAACTAAACCGCCGCTGAAAAGGAAATCTCTGGTCTAAGCCACCCTAGCGCGACCCTCACTTCATTTTTCGAGCGCTGGTGATTATAGGTTAAGGGCGACGGAGTACGAGGGAGAACGAGATGGATAGGGTCGGAGGCGGCGAAAGAGAAGAAGGCAAGAGGTGAGCGTATGCTGAAAGCGTGAGGTTGCAAACATGTTACAAAGCGGACGATGTGGTCGGTGCGGGCTTTGCGGAGAGCACGCCACGGGGTTGAAAGAGCAGTGAAAAGGGGACACTGCCCGTCTCCTCCAAATTAAATTTCAAGATACCTTGTTCGTGGAGTTTCAGTCAACCCACTCCCTCCCGAAGACTTCCCCGGCCCCTTCTGGAAGCAACCCTTCCTCTCGTCCGCGGAGCAAAAGACCTCGCCCCACCACGCTAAAGTGAAATTTGTTTCGTGGGTCCTATGAAATATTCACGGGGTCTGCCGCTACATTAGTAAACGGATGTAATTAGAAGGAACCTGGAAGGAGTGAGGGTGGGTCAAACCCCCACTCTCGTCTTTTAAATTCCCCCGCTTCCGTCCAACCTCCTTCCTTTCCCCCATTACTGATTTATCAAGGGTCCTGCTAAGGACCTTCCCTTATGCTCGTATCGCGTTGTCTTAAACCCTTTGCCCTTAGCCCACGTGAAATTTTCTCCCTCCCCGCAAGTTCTTGCTTCCTAGACCGTTTCTCCCCCGTTCCTCGGATTTCCACAGACTCGTTATCTCCTCAGGACTCTTTTGTCCACTCCTCTTTCATATTCATCTTCCGTTTTCCCTTTGAATTAAACTCCTTGGATACGTTCCTCCCATCCTGCGCCTTCCAAGGGCCCCTCTTGTCCATGGAGCGTTAAAAACAACCACTGCCCATGCAATTAATTCATACGTGGACGAGATCGAAAATAAATTTAGTCTACCGAAGTTTCATTAGGTATTTGTTTTCTTTTACGCAATGTACTGTGATGTAACATTAGATATATTTTGTCCGACCTTTAGTTTCATGCGAGAAAATGTAATGAAGGTCCGAGTATGTCTAGAATTCGGGTCGATTTTTGGCTTAAAAAATCGTCAATAGCCCATGAAGCTTGGATAAGCATCGGCACTGTAAGATTGACTGACCAATTTTTCTTTCCACGTGTTTTTCAATTTATTTCGATATTAAACGAGAGTAATGAAATTCCGGTGTTCGTGAGATGAAGTAATTTAGACCCGCTTTCTTCACTTTCCTGGAAACATATTCTGGTGCGTATTTGAAAATGTTCCAGTTCCAGTTATCCTGGTCAGTAAGGACGTTCTACGAAGGAACCTAATACTATGAATTATGGCCCTTTCATGGAAAATAGCCTCATGAAAGGTCGCTTTTATTTGGAATTCCACGATCAGAAGAATAAAATTACGAATCCTCGTTTGAATTCGAAGATTTCAATGCTGGTTTCACCTTCCGTTCTGACTATATATACTGTAACGCAGTATTGATACCGTACAGGGAAAATAACATAGCGCAGGTAAACTCGTTTTGAACAATCCAAAACTTGAGCGGTGATTTACTTCCTAATTTCGTATAAATTGCCAATTAACAATGAAAGAGGATGAATGAAAGAGTGGCACCTTACTTACTGTCATAATTCGTCTTTTACTGACATATTGTTTCGTTTCTCTAAGTTTTTCCTTATTTCTTTAAAATTAATTAAATTAGACAGCACAAAATGATATTATGTACACAATATAACGATAAGATGGTGCGTATAATTGTATCTTATTATTCCGTTGAATGATAATATAAACATAAAATTTAAATTGCCTTCGTTATTAAAAGTTACGAAACATGGAATTTCAAATTTTATGAATTTATTATTTATTTTGTCAGAATAGATTTCTCTTACAAACTTTCACAAAAGGATATTTATCTATGTCTACAATATTCTTATTCCTTCGATTTCTCTGTACTTCTATTGTCTGGTTTAAAGCGCCGCTGTTGTCATATCGAAATTTACAAATACATTTATAATATATATTTACATTCACATATAATCACCTTGATAACGATTACAAGCAACTATTCTTAGTTTGTTAATTTAGCAAATAGCATTCATATGCAAAATTAAAACAGTGAATGAATCCAAATCAATGAATCAATTCCCTAGTACGAGTATAACGAGTCAAACCAATGGTTATCGCAGGATATAAACGTTACCCTATTTTGAGCATTCGGCATGGTCTTCCGAATATACCTACTTTTCGATTTATAGCAGCGGCAACTTGATAATTTTATCTGTTGTCTGTATCCTGTATTCTTTCCATTTACGCATTTAATTTCCGTGTTTCGGTCGCCTAAAAAATTCCTCCACGTGCGTACTTCTCCACTTCATTTTCCACCTCCTTTATGCTCTCATCTGTTACTTCCCTTTCTCCTCTTCCCTCTTCCATTTTCATACCTTTCTCTCCCGCTTTAACTTTTGTCCCCGTGAAATCCATTTTCCCTTCAGGCGCGCAAACCGCCAGTGTTTTGTTTCTCATGAGGGTAACTGTTTAGACGGGATTAAGAGTTCTTTTTTGCGCGTGCCTTTGCTCCCAAGTCCGCTTAATGGACACATGTGTCGGTTGGAGATATTTTCCGGACGTGATGAATGTCCTTTCACTCTTCGGCTTCACTCCCCCTTTCTCTCCACTCCTCTTTTTATCTCCTTCCTCTTTTTGTTTTCGCTCTCGTTAACTCTTACGTTCGTTTATCTCCTCTCTTTAAAACGTTAACAAGGAGTAGGCACGGCGTAAATCCTTTATATTAGCCCTCGGGGGCTATATTTACGCGTCTGATTGCGGAGCCATGGCGAAATAATGCTCTGGCAATCCACAAATATCAATAATTATATGGTGGAACAGTCCATGAGATATTTATCTCCCCTAATATTATGTTGATACCCTCCAAGCTAATATACTTTCAGAAATAAGCAGGTATTTCATGCCTTTTATTTCCGCTTATAATTCCACATGGGAATGATCCAGGCGATGGTGGTAAATTGTTGTTTCCTTTGTGGTGTTTAAGGATGTTTAGAGTTTAAAGATATGTCATGCATAGTATATAATGCGATAACAAATAAATTCTATTTAAATTTTGATGGAGATTGAGTTAAGAAACTGTTTTTCATAAGTTTTTACCTACTTCATAATTAAATCAGCATGCTATTAATACTGAGACAACGATTTTTGCATGCATTTTGATCAATCTTATCATTAAAATGAATTAATTTAATCTCTGAAAGATCTCAAAACATAAAAAATATGGCTAAATTGGTGTTAACGATGACTGGTAAAATTAATTACAACCGCTAGCGATGTAAGGCGAGGAAAACCACATTTATCTTTTGTGATGCCATCAATAATATGCAATCAATCTGATTAAACGAATTAAAAATTTACTACTAAGACAAATAGAGGTCAATCAATTGCGGAGAGTTTTTCAAACGGTCATAAGAGTCATACTTGCCAACGAAAGGAAATGGTCAAATACTGTAACACCAAGAAGGTTTAAACTAATCTAAATGAGTAAATCTGGCGTAGTTGACTTCGATTTTCTCAATATTCCGAGAAAGAAGAGTATTTCTTAAAATAAGAAACTTTTTTATAGTTTGAAGTTCTAGAAAACTTGTCATAGGAATGAACACTATGAAGATATCTTCGTCTCTAACGTTTAAGTTAGCAAAAACTGACTCTACCCAAAAGGAAATATATTAAATAAAACTTGACCGGTTTCGAGGATGATATTTCATGATCAGGGCTGAAGAAATATGAATAAATTTCACCAAGTATCGCTCGATTTATTTACTTATCTGAGTAATAATTACCAATATTACCTATTATCAATATAATTTTACTCATATTCTAATACGTATCGTTCTATAGCTCGTTTTATTGAAGTCGTTAAAGAGCAATGGTATAAATTCAGAACAGTTAGTTTGAAATGCGAAAATATACTCTTCCAAATTGAATAAATATTTCAGCGCGTGAAGTTACTGAATTGAGAAATTTGTTTTAAATGAGGAGAGTACTATCTAAGTTAATTTAGAAGGCAGTGAAGTGATAGTTACGTATCTGTAGCGTGGCGTCGAAAAAGACAGATATATCTCTGAAAAAAGTTGGGTTTGGAATGCAAGCAATTATAGAACTTTATTTCACAATCAATTCGATTTTATGTTGCTGAATAGAAGGGAGCCATTAAGAGTTGATTAGAGATTTGCAATTTAGATAAAGAAGCAAAAGTTAGAGCAATTTATTTTTACTTTCCTCTCGCGCATTCTCTCGGTATTTGTTTTGCATTTCAGACTTTATTAACTCCGTTTTTACTTTCCCTATCTCGTTCCGCCTCATCGATTTCAATCCACGCCTGACTTCATCATAATTAATCTCTAATAGTCCGAGTTTTTGAAAGCATATGGCGTAAGATTCGAGTAGAATGGAGGCAATTAAAAATCCCTTTTTTCCTTAATTTTCCCGGTATGCATTGCGTCATTCCCGCGCGCAATTATATCTAACCCGAAGATTATCTCCGCGAACGCTAAGTCAGTTATGAAACGACTATGGCAGTCAATTAAAAAATGCGTACTAAGAGTTTTAAAATATCCCCACCAGAGGGAGGGAAAGGAAGGGATAAACAAAAGCGAAGCGAAAAGTGGACGATCTCATTAACGTCGTTCCAATAAGCCTTTATCGGAAAATGTCATTTTGTCGCGCGGGTATAAATCTCTCAATATCCAATTTATACCTCGTTTATCTTTTTCTCCATTTTCTCCGCGGACTGCACAAGTGCCTTCTTAATTAGGCTGCGCGGGGAAAAGGGGATCTTTTGTTTCCCCTAACAACCAAGGTCGGATTCGTAAGGAACAAAAATAGAATAGTCGGGCGAAAATTAATTAATTTGTTTAATAAAAAAGAAGCGAGGGGTACGGAAATAATGGGGCCTCCCCACCATCTCGGCTCAATTCTACATTAAAACGTTTTTGTTATTTTTAATTATTTTTTTCCGCTTTCACTCCCGACGAAAACCCATAGCGAGATTAATCAGCTCAAAGCTATTCGATTTTCTTCCAATTTAACTTTTTTTCTTTGGGCCGATTCAATCAAGTCCTGCTGTTACGACTTCCCTCTCTTCCCCTCCCACCTTTTTTACCCCTTACACAGTCTCGCTGTATCACTACACCCACACCACAAAAGACTTCCCAAATCCCTGCCAGAAATATTCTCTCCCTTGCCTCATTCCTCAATCTCTTCCGTTTTCTTTTCGCTTCCGTAACCTCTCCTTCCATATATTCTTCTTATTTATGTCGTTTCTTCCTCTTTCCTCATTTTCTACTATGTATTCCATTCATTTTTTTCTCGATTCACAGTTCGCCGCTTAATTTCATGCTGCGTCCCATTTTTCAGTTCCTTCCATTAAGAAAACACGGTGATATTATGAGTCAGTAGATGCACGTGATATTTTTCAGTCCAACTATTTTCTGCGAACACGCTTTAAAATAACTTGCAAAATGGGAATAAGATAAAAACTGGTTGAAATTTTTCTCTTTGAAATATTTTCGAGAAGCAAAAATCCTGTTTTTCCTTCGTGTTTAATCAGATAATTAAGGAAATGTTTTGAGAGTTTTTATAGAGTGAATCATTGATTTCTCGACTTACAGAATTGAACGCATTCCAACAACTTTATTCAGCGGTTGAATGTTTAAGTCCATATCTCGGAATATTTTTCAGTCATTCGAACCGTCCTAATTTCGAAATCCTAATTTCAAATATCCGAAATAATGAGGAATTAACATTTCGCGTCCTTTACGTCTCTGACCTTGGGTTAAATTATCATTTGTGAGCTGAATTGGAACGTTGTAAGAACTCTCGGAACATGAATTCACTGTGTTTTATTGCGGTGGGAGGAAACTAATTTAATTTAAATAATGTTTTAATCATCCCGTCGTTCACAATTATAGGCGTTTATCTATAAAGGGCCGATGATGAGTTGCAAATGATGATTTAAGATTGCTGAGAATCCGAAACATATAAATACCCTTTCACAATGACGAAGCAGATGCTAAGGTCACAAAAGGGCCAATAATAAGATTATTTATTAGTTATTTTCATCGATGGGTGAGATAATATATGGGCGTAGTCAGTCCATGGGGGGTTTGGAGTAAAACACTGCATTGCCTACAATCCAAGGGCAGGAATATTTCCTCCCGAAATATAATGAAAATAGAAACTGATTTTTTAAAAAACATGTCTACATTCGAATTTCCAGTGGTATTTGTATCGTATATAGTAATTGCGAGAGACCATAATCTCGCATGCTTTCTTTCATTGTTGGCTCTGTTCTCATGGGGGGGGGGGGTTAACCCCCAAAACCACCCCCTAGGCTACGCCCCAGAAATAATCTCATACAGCGAACCGCCTGTGAAAAAAGTCACTCACAGCATCTATGTCTGATTTTAGCCTTTAAAATGGTTACTGATAATTAGTTGCAATTCCTTGCGATTTTCATTTAGCGCTTAGTGGAACTGTGAGCAGTCGGAATCACCAACGGCGATCTAATCGAGCTCAAACTGCCTTCCATAGCTTGGTGCCACAGTTACACACAACACCCCATTATATCGTTTCAACGCTGACCGAAGTTAAAACTTTTCCTCGGCTACAACTCCGCCAAACTCGCGCCCAATTCATTCCCGCCCATGTGACATGTTCCTTTATGGAGCACCTGACGTGAATTCGCTTAACACGGCTAATTTCCGGAGTTCGCCTCCCGCGTTAAGCGAAGGATTTCCGCATCTCCCATTGTTGCTTCTGCCCTTTCAACACCCGGCTAATCTCCCATCCCATACTAACCCCATCCTCCGGATCAGTACAGTCTTCCGACCAATCCCTCGCGGGTAAAAACTAGTCTCCTAACGGTCCCCGTCTGGAACGAGCGGCGTTTCTTTTTTGTTAATTTTTCGAGAGGACGGTTCCGCAACAGCAAATCGTGATTTGCGACGTGTTTTTGAATATCTCGGATGCAACACGAAGTGTTTGTCGTATTCTCTCATGCACGGCGGAACCCGTTTTGCGGTGTCAAGTTCTTTGGCTCGGAGACTCGAAGCACGTCCTGCTCTTCTTAGATACGCTCCTCCATACGCATTTCAACATTTCTCCGCGAGAATTTCTTTATTTAAGACCGCTCGTAGAATGATAGTCCTCTAGAATATCTGGTGCGTATATTATTAATTGAAAAATTCCAGGCGATTATTTCCTTGGTCATTGTCGAAGCTTAACATTCTTGCTCACGAGCACATATGTCTTGAATTTGATGAGAGGAATTGCATATCCGCGATCCATGGAAGGAGAAATTTTGAGAAAGAATTTTCTTCCGCAAAATTAAGCAATTAAACAAGAGAGGATTTTCAGAAAGACATGTTACCAACATCGACCAATACCTCTGTTGATGAGTTAATAAACCAAGAGAAAAAAATACAATGTAAACTTAATTACCTTACTGTACCTTTGTACCTGAAAAAAGTTAGAAAAGGTGAAGTTATTTCTATCTTATTAACGTTTTCACTGGAGTTTACCGTCCAACTGCAGTATTTTCACAACAATTAACAGTAAAAATTAAGAAAAGCGAAGGCTATTACTTAAGAAACTCAGTTACTACAGTGGGTTCCTAACCAGAGATACCCTACCACTTGGGAGTACGAGAAGCTGCTCAAGGTGGTTCGGTGAAAAATGGGAGAGTTGGGAAATCATGCTGTTAAAATATCCCAAAAGTAATTTTTTCAGTACAGCCTCTCAGATATACCACGTCGGTGCTGTTCGGAAACATGACTCTTCTATTCCATGTTGGTACTAAAATTAACTATAAAATTAATTAATTTGGCAACTTACGGGGTTACGGGGTGGTTAAAATCCAAATGGATAGCGGAAACCATAAGGATAGGGAAACCCTGGACTAGAGTAAGGCAAGCGATATTTTCCACGGATATTCAAACCAGAATATTTGAAAAAGTATATAATAAATACCCAAATAAACTTACGCAATCGAATTACCACAAAGATGAAAGAAAGAAGTGAAATTGACAGCTATTTTCATAGAAGAATATTTTGTATCGGTAGATATTTTTGAATGAACAACTGTTGAATGAGTGAAATTGACAGAAGTTTCCTTTGTGGCGAATTGACGTTTTTTATTCCCGATAATTAGCCTATGAGCAAAGATTATAAAAATCAGAGGGTAATTTCTCGAAGAAATACTGATAATAAATATAATTTTAGGCAAAAATATACGAAAAAATTTAACGCCGAATTACGACGTGCGAAAATTGAAACGTACCCGGGACAGGAGAATAAAATTTTAGACGAAATACGAAACGAGTGTGCTGTACTATAAGAGAGATAGCAGAATAGAGAAGAGAATTGACAGATTGCATTCATAAATATGTATCTGCTCATGTCCACTTTCCCTGCTTTCTTCACCCTAATCCTCCTCAACACTGCCCTCATTAACCATCTATTTTGGTTTCTCCTCTATCATTTTCCTTTCATTCCCTTTTCTCCCCCTCCCACTTCCTCCCTCCTCCCCCTTCCTTCACCCTCCCTCCACTCACTTCATTATAAAGGACTCCATTTTTCATCCAACTCCCCGATACAGCTGAAACATTCATTGAAGCCTTAATTGGCTGATAGTCCCTGCTCGCGTAATCAGGGGCGTGGGAGGAGGCTTTTCTTTTTTTGTAAGGGAGAGGGAGATAGTGGAAGGAAGGGGGAAGGGTTGGGGGCGGAAGGAACAGGGTGGGGCGTGGAGAAGGGGTTTAACATTTTAAAAGAGAGGGGTCGAATGGGGTGCAGCATGAAATGGATGACGGGGCAGTTTCACAGAATGGCGGCGGTAAGGGAAGGGAAGGAAAAAGAGAATAGGAATACGGACCGTCAATTATGAAGTTTTTCCCTTCGTCATCAGCGGGATGACTGTCTTTTTTCTCTCTCTTTCTCCGCGGACAAACGAGCGGCGGAATGCGCTCGCCCCGGGATTATTACGCCTTATTTCTGCCCGGCTAAAAGAGATAGCGCGAGTAGGAAATGGGGGCATTAATTTCGTAGCGTTTTCGTTATTTTTCGTCGCCGATGACGGACGTTGTCGTACAGCTAATCTGTCGGAAGGTAAGGATAATAATAATTCGCGTCCTTTGGAAAAAGGGCGATCTGCGAACGTGAAGGCGTTAAATTAAAGGAGGATGTGGGAGACTGGAACTTTATTTTGCTGTATTATTACACAGCTATCTTAAACAACGAAGAGCATTCATTATCTTGGGCATAAATACGATTCCTATAGATAGATTTATTTCTACGATGAAGTAACCGCTATTTTCAACCAAATAGAAATTGCTCATATGGCAGCGATAAAATGATAAAATAGCTACGTTGCATTGTGGTCGAATATATGGAAAACTAAAACTTTCTTTAAAGTACTTAAAAATAAAATAATATTAGTGTGAATCTCATATAATAGGTCCATTATTATTATAGTTTTATTCTCACATTGATGATGAGTTGCAAATGATGATTTAAGATTGCTGAGAATCCGAAACATATAAATACCCTTTCACAATGACGAAGCAGATGCTAAGGTCACAAAAGGGCCAATAATAAGATTATTTATTAGTTATTTTCATCGATGGGTGAGATAATATATGGGCGTAGTCAGTCCATGGGGGGTTTGGAGTAAAACACTGCATTGCCTACAATCCAAGGGCAGGAATATTTCCTCCCGAAATATAATGAAAATAGAAACTGATTTTTTAAAAAAAACATGTCTACATTCGAATCTCCAGTGGTATTTGTATCGTATATAGTAATTGCGAGAGACCATAATCTCGCATGCTTTCTTTCATTGTTGGCTCTGTTCTCATGGGGGGGGGTTAACCCCCAAAACCACCCCCTAGGCTACGCCCCAGAAATAATCTCATACAGCGAACCGCCTGTGAAAAAAGTCACTCACAGCATCTATGTCTGATTTTCGCCTTTAAAATGGTTACTGATAATTAGTTGCAATTCCTTGCGATTTTCATTTAGCGCTTAGTGGAACTGTGAGCAGTCGGAATCACCAACGGCGATCTAATCGAGCTCAAACTGCCTTCCATAGCTTGGTGCCACAGTTACACACAACACCCCATTATATCGTTTCAACGCTGACCGAAGTTAAAACTTTTCCTCGGCTACAACTCCGCCAAACTCGCGCCCAATTCATTCCCGCCCATGTGACATGTTCCTTTATGGAGCACCTGACGTGAATTCGCTTAACACGGCTAATTTCCGGAGTTCGCCTCCCGCGTTAAGCGAAGGATTTCCGCATCTCCCATTGTTGCTTCTGCCCTTTCAACACCCGGCTAATCTCCCATCCCATACTAACCCCATCCTCCGGATCAGTACAGTCTTCCGACCAATCCCTCGCGGGTAAAAACTAGTCTCCTAACGGTCCCCGTCTGGAACGAGCGGCGTTTCTTTTTTGTTAATTTTTCGAGAGGACGGTTCCGCAACAGCAAATCGTGATTTGCGACGTGTTTTTGAATATCTCGGATGCAACACGAAGTGTTTGTCGTATTCTCTCATGCACGGCGGAACCCGTTTTGCGGTGTCAAGTTCTTTGGCTCGGAGACTCGAAGCACGTCCTGCTCTTCTTAGATACGCTCCTCCATACGCATTTCAACATTTCTCCGCGAGAATTTCTTTATTTAAGACCGCTCGTAGAATGATAGTCCTCTAGAATATCTGGTGCGTATATTATTAATTGAAAAATTCCAGGCGATTATTTCCTTGGTCATTGTCGAAGCTTAACATTCTTGCTCACGAGCACATATGTCTTGAATTTGATGAGAGGAATTGCATATCCGCGATCCATGGAAGGAGAAATTTTGAGAAAGAATTTTCTTCCGCAAAATTAAGCAATTAAACAAGAGAGGATTTTCAGAAAGACATGTTACCAACATCGACCAATACCTCTGTTGATGAGTTAATAAACCAAGAGAAAAAAATACAATGTAAACTTAATTACCTTACTGTACCTTTGTACCTGAAAAAAGTTAGAAAAGGTGAAGTTATTTCTATCTTATTAACGTTTTCACTGGAGTTTACCGTCCAACTGCAGTATTTTCACAACAATTAACAGTAAAAATTAAGAAAAGCGAAGGCTATTACTTAAGAAACTCAGTTACTACAGTGGGTTCCTAACCAGAGATACCCTACCACTTGGGAGTACGAGAAGCTGCTCAAGGTGGTTCGGTGAAAAATGGGAGAGTTGGGAAATCATGCTGTTAAAATATCCCAAAAGTAATTTTTTCAGTACAGCCTCTCAGATATACCACGTCGGTGCTGTTCGGAAACATGACTCTTCTATTCCATGTTGGTACTAAAATTAACTATAAAATTAATTAATTTGGCAACTTACGGGGTTACGGGGTGGTTAAAATCCAAATGGATAGCGGAAACCATAAGGATAGGGAAACCCTGGACTAGAGTAAGGCAAGCGATATTTTCCACGGATATTCAAACCAGAATATTTGAAAAAGTATATAATAAATACCCAAATAAACTTACGCAATCGAATTACCACAAAGATGAAAGAAAGAAGTGAAATTGACAGCTATTTTCATAGAAGAATATTTTGTATCGGTAGATATTTTTGAATGAACAACTGTTGAATGAGTGAAATTGACAGAAGTTTCCTTTGTGGCGAGTTGACGTTTTTTATTCCCGATAATTAGCCTATGAGCAAAGATTATAAAAATCAGAGGGTAATTTCTCGAAGAAATACTGATAATAAATATAATTTTAGGCAAAAATATACGAAAAAATTTAACGCCGAATTACGACGTGCGAAAATTGAAACGTACCCGGGACAGGAGAATAAAATTTTAGACGAAATACGAAACGAGTGTGCTGTACTATAAGAGAGATAGCAGAATAGAGAAGAGAATTGACAGATTGCATTCATAAATATGTATCTGCTCATGTCCACTTTCCCTGCTTTCTTCACCCTAATCCTCCTCAACACTGCCCTCATTAACCATCTATTTTGGTTTCTCCTCTATCATTTTCCTTTCATTCCCTTTTCTCCCCCTCCCACTTCCTCCCTCCTCCCCCTTCCTTCACCCTCCCTCCACTCACTTCATTATAAAGGACTCCATTTTTCATCCAACTCCCCGATACAGCTGAAACATTCATTGAAGCCTTAATTGGCTGATAGTCCCTGCTCGCGTAATCAGGGGCGTGGGAGGAGGCTTTTCTTTTTTTGTAAGGGAGAGGGAGATAGTGGAAGGAAGGGGGAAGGGTTGGGGGCGGAAGGAACAGGGTGGGGCGTGGAGAAGGGGTTTAACATTTTAAAAGAGAGGGGTCGAATGGGGTGCAGCATGAAATGGATGACGGGGCAGTTTCACAGAATGGCGGCGGTAAGGGAAGGGAAGGAAAAAGAGAATAGGAATACGGACCGTCAATTATGAAGTTTTTCCCTTCGTCATCAGCGGGATGACTGTCTTTTTTCTCTCTCTTTCTCCGCGGACAAACGAGCGGCGGAATGCGCTCGCCCCGGGATTATTACGCCTTATTTCTGCCCGGCTAAAAGAGATAGCGCGAGTAGGAAATGGGGGCATTAATTTCGTAGCGTTTTCGTTATTTTTCGTCGCCGATGACGGACGTTGTCGTACAGCTAATCTGTCGGAAGGTAAGGATAATAATAATTCGCGTCCTTTGGAAAAAGGGCGATCTGCGAACGTGAAGGCGTTAAATTAAAGGAGGATGTGGGAGACTGGAACTTTATTTTGCTGTATTATTACACAGCTATCTTAAACAACGAAGAGCATTCATTATCTTGGACATAAATACGATTCCTATAGATAGATTTATTTCTACGATGAAGTAACCGCTATTTTCAACCAAATAGAAATTGCTCATATGGCAGCGATAAAATGATAAAATAGCTACGTTGCATTGTGGTCGAATATATGGAAAACTAAAACTTTCTTTAAAGTACTTAAAAATAAAATAATATTAGTGTGAATCTCATATAATAGGTCCAAGAGACCATAATCTCGCATGCTTTCTTTCATTGTTGGCTCTGTTCTCATGGGGGGGGGTTAACCCCCAAAACCACCCCCTAGGCTACGCCCCAGAAATAATCTCATACAGCGAACCGCCTGTGAAAAAAGTCACTCACAGCATCTATGTCTGATTTTCGCCTTTAAAATGGTTACTGATAATTAGTTGCAATTCCTTGCGATTTTCATTTAGCGCTTAGTGGAACTGTGAGCAGTCGGAATCACCAACGGCGATCTAATCGAGCTCAAACTGCCTTCCATAGCTTGGTGCCACAGTTACACACAACACCCCATTATATCGTTTCAACGCTGACCGAAGTTAAAACTTTTCCTCGGCTACAACTCCGCCAAACTCGCGCCCAATTCATTCCCGCCCATGTGACATGTTCCTTTATGGAGCACCTGACGTGAATTCGCTTAACACGGCTAATTTCCGGAGTTCGCCTCCCGCGTTAAGCGAAGGATTTCCGCATCTCCCATTGTTGCTTCTGCCCTTTCAACACCCGGCTAATCTCCCATCCCATACTAACCCCATCCTCCGGATCAGTACAGTCTTCCGACCAATCCCTCGCGGGTAAAAACTAGTCTCCTAACGGTCCCCGTCTGGAACGAGCGGCGTTTCTTTTTTGTTAATTTTTCGAGAGGACGGTTCCGCAACAGCAAATCGTGATTTGCGACGTGTTTTTGAATATCTCGGATGCAACACGAAGTGTTTGTCGTATTCTCTCATGCACGGCGGAACCCGTTTTGCGGTGTCAAGTTCTTTGGCTCGGAGACTCGAAGCACGTCCTGCTCTTCTTAGATACGCTCCTCCATACGCATTTCAACATTTCTCCGCGAGAATTTCTTTATTTAAGACCGCTCGTAGAATGATAGTCCTCTAGAATATCTGGTGCGTATATTATTAATTGAAAAATTCCAGGCGATTATTTCCTTGGTCATTGTCGAAGCTTAACATTCTTGCTCACGAGCACATATGTCTTGAATTTGATGAGAGGAATTGCATATCCGCGATCCATGGAAGGAGAAATTTTGAGAAAGAATTTTCTTCCGCAAAATTAAGCAATTAAACAAGAGAGGATTTTCAGAAAGACATGTTACCAACATCGACCAATACCTCTGTTGATGAGTTAATAAACCAAGAGAAAAAAATACAATGTAAACTTAATTACCTTACTGTACCTTTGTACCTGAAAAAAGTTAGAAAAGGTGAAGTTATTTCTATCTTATTAACGTTTTCACTGGAGTTTACCGTCCAACTGCAGTATTTTCACAACAATTAACAGTAAAAATTAAGAAAAGCGAAGGCTATTACTTAAGAAACTCAGTTACTACAGTGGGTTCCTAACCAGAGATACCCTACCACTTGGGAGTACGAGAAGCTGCTCAAGGTGGTTCGGTGAAAAATGGGAGAGTTGGGAAATCATGCTGTTAAAATATCCCAAAAGTAATTTTTTCAGTACAGCCTCTCAGATATACCACGTCGGTGCTGTTCGGAAACATGACTCTTCTATTCCATGTTGGTACTAAAATTAACTATAAAATTAATTAATTTGGCAACTTACGGGGTTACGGGGTGGTTAAAATCCAAATGGATAGCGGAAACCATAAGGATAGGGAAACCCTGGACTAGAGTAAGGCAAGCGATATTTTCCACGGATATTCAAACCAGAATATTTGAAAAAGTATATAATAAATACCCAAATAAACTTACGCAATCGAATTACCACAAAGATGAAAGAAAGAAGTGAAATTGACAGCTATTTTCATAGAAGAATATTTTGTATCGGTAGATATTTTTGAATGAACAACTGTTGAATGAGTGAAATTGACAGAAGTTTCCTTTGTGGCGAATTGACGTTTTTTATTCCCGATAATTAGCCTATGAGCAAAGATTATAAAAATCAGAGGGTAATTTCTCGAAGAAATACTGATAATAAATATAATTTTAGGCAAAAATATACGAAAAAATTTAACGCCGAATTACGACGTGCGAAAATTGAAACGTACCCGGGACAGGAGAATAAAATTTTAGACGAAATACGAAACGAGTGTGCTGTACTATAAGAGAGATAGCAGAATAGAGAAGAGAATTGACAGATTGCATTCATAAATATGTATCTGCTCATGTCCACTTTCCCTGCTTTCTTCACCCTAATCCTCCTCAACACTGCCCTCATTAACCATCTATTTTGGTTTCTCCTCTATCATTTTCCTTTCATTCCCTTTTCTCCCCCTCCCACTTCCTCCCTCCTCCCCCTTCCTTCACCCTCCCTCCACTCACTTCATTATAAAGGACTCCATTTTTCATCCAACTCCCCGATACAGCTGAAACATTCATTGAAGCCTTAATTGGCTGATAGTCCCTGCTCGCGTAATCAGGGGCGTGGGAGGAGGCTTTTCTTTTTTTGTAAGGGAGAGGGAGATAGTGGAAGGAAGGGGGAAGGGTTGGGGGCGGAAGGAACAGGGTGGGGCGTGGAGAAGGGGTTTAACATTTTAAAAGAGAGGGGTCGAATGGGGTGCAGCATGAAATGGATGACGGGGCAGTTTCACAGAATGGCGGCGGTAAGGGAAGGGAAGGAAAAAGAGAATAGGAATACGGACCGTCAATTATGAAGTTTTTCCCTTCGTCATCAGCGGGATGACTGTCTTTTTTCTCTCTCTTTCTCCGCGGACAAACGAGCGGCGGAATGCGCTCGCCCCGGGATTATTACGCCTTATTTCTGCCCGGCTAAAAGAGATAGCGCGAGTAGGAAATGGGGGCATTAATTTCGTAGCGTTTTCGTTATTTTTCGTCGCCGATGACGGACGTTGTCGTACAGCTAATCTGTCGGAAGGTAAGGATAATAATAATTCGCGTCCTTTGGAAAAAGGGCGATCTGCGAACGTGAAGGCGTTAAATTAAAGGAGGATGTGGGAGACTGGAACTTTATTTTGCTGTATTATTACACAGCTATCTTAAACAACGAAGAGCATTCATTATCTTGGGCATAAATACGATTCCTATAGATAGATTTATTTCTACGATGAAGTAACCGCTATTTTCAACCAAATAGAAATTGCTCATATGGCAGCGATAAAATGATAAAATAGCTACGTTGCATTGTGGTCGAATATATGGAAAACTAAAACTTTCTTTAAAGTACTTAAAAATAAAATAATATTAGTGTGAATCTCATATAATAGGTCCATTATTATTATAGTTTTATTCTCACATTTTG
>KZ308130.1:1079890-1118717 GCA_000376725.2 Ladona fulva
GGTATTTCTTATTATTATTATTATTATCATTATTTTGATATAGATGTAAAACTTTTCACGTACTCTAAGGGTATTCGCATGATTTTGAGTATTGACGAAGACGCGATTTACGTTGAGAAAAACTCTATAATATTCAAAATCATCCATAAACCTTAAGAACATATGAAAAGATTTTTAAATTCCTATGACTAATATAAAACTGTAATTTTATCCTTATTCACGCATGCTTTAAGAACCTGCAAAAATATTTAAACAGTGTCGTGAATCGTTTATAGCAGTTTTAAGAAGGATGAAATGTTGTTACAAATATAAATCGGATGTTCTACAAATATAATCGTGAATTCGTGGAATAACATTATACACGGAACTGGTAGAGTATAAAAATGCTAAATAAAACAAAAGGAAACACATTAAACCATTTCCGGAAATATTAACGCGTATAAACCAGATGATCGATCATCAATCTTAATTTTATCACGATAATGTTCTGTATGTTTCTTTCGTCTAATCCCACATGATTTACAATATAGCGGGCGTGTGTGCATCTTTTTAAGAGACCGAATCTTTACTTGGAATAGGTTATCCTATTTGTTGGCCTAGCAAACATTCGTCCGATTGATGTACGTCTAGATAAATAAACTTTAGATTACATGAAAATGTGCGGAAACCGCGTAATAACTTCTTTTAACCTTCGAGTGTTACACTCTGTGATCCCGAAGTTAATTCGTCACGCTATAAACGATGATTAAGATGGTCGAAAGAGATGAGAGCATCATCTATAGCGAGAAAATAAATTTAGAAGGGTCTTTGTTAAAAATAGCGCTAAAAAATTGGAGGAAGATGGATGGAAGTTTATTCGTAGAAGAAAAGATGAGAGTGGGTTTGTCAAGGCTCCATTGTTTCCTTGTCATTAAAATTGAAAGCTTCCATTGCGGTCCTAATGAGGGTTAAATCTTTCACGACTTTCGTGATTTTTTTTTTCGAAATTTTGTGTAGCTCAGAACATTAGCTGAAACGTATCTTTGTCTCTTTTCCACTCTAAGTCCTTCTTTTATGGTGGATGTATGCATATATACGTATGTAAAGGCACACAAACGAAGATGTCAGTGAACACAAACGCTGAGAGGAAGAATAAGAAAAGAATCGTTTTTAATGTCTTATAGAGAAAGACAAAAAAATTCAATTTTTTTTATTTTGATATCTTGGGATTTTACTAAATTTTAGATATGATAAATTTAATATTTAAAGCTGATTTTCTTAAGGAGGTGTAGTTGCTAAATTGACTCAAGAGATATGAATGGTGAGTTTAGCCATTAAAAGTGATTTCTTTGCGACAGCAGAGGATTATAATAATAATAATAATAAAGGACTTCATTCAGAGTGAGATTGAGACTAACAAGTCTCTTCTTACATCTAACCCTTAATTAGAGGAAAATACAGGTAATTCAGTCATAAGAACTTTTGGTTGACTACTTATTTCCTAGGCAAATGGAATCGTCGCACATTTAAAGAACGACTACTTCTTTCTTCAACTATCAACTATACAAAGGAAACTTGGGTGATTTAGGCGACAGTAATTTTTTTTGTTTGTTGTGCGTCGTTGTGCGTCGACAGCTTAGGTCATATTGCACCAGACAGTAAATTGTAGACAGTTATGGAATTCTAATTATGAATATACTTCATGCTAGGAAAATAGGCGTTAAGATAAGTATGTGTAACGAAAATTAATCACAAACTTCAACTTATTTTAAGCTACTAAGAACTTATTAGGACACGTGGATTGCAGTATTAGGTACGCGATAATGGTCACAGTGAAATCCTGCACAAGGCAGCCAGGAATATCTTTCATGATGTTACTCCAATTTAACGCTCTCTTAAGATAGTAGTACTACCAGCCATGGTGGCGGAGTGGTTAGCATGCTAGCGGTCCCTCTAATGTGATTTTATGGTTAAGGAAAGGTTGTACGTGGGTGTCCGATTTTCCCTATTGGGTTGGGGAAAAATGGCATCCAGCCGTATAAATTAACCCAAATATTAATTCAATCACCATTCACAAAAAAAACAGTAGACTCCTGGGAATAAGGCTAAGATAGAGAGAAGGTTCTTTTACCATAGTAATGCAGAACTCTATCTTTCCTTAATATTGAACAAGTATTTTACTTTGCTATGAAAGCTCTGCGAGACCAGTGCGCACAATAATACATATAGATGAAGACAATGCACTTTAATTAGATAATTAAACATTCCTGCGTTGTAAATCATTGACGGTACCGGATATTACCTTTGAAGAATACTCATGGGCATAACGAAGCAATTTTTTCCTAACGCAAAAACAAGTGCGTGCAGTGAATGAATACATTCCTGTAGGTACGTTTAATCAGCAGGAATTCGTGGAAATGTTGCGAATAATTTTTTCACCATCCGCATGTCGCTTTGTCCAATCTAGACGTAACAAAACAAAGGACGATTCCGATGCACTGCCTTCGCTTTATTTATCTCTCAACTTTAACCATAATTCAACCCGCCGACAATGTCAACGGGACACGTTTCTTGATTATTTTACAAAATTAGCTAGCTTTCGTCACTAGGGAATGATGATATTAACATTTGCACGAACATCCTTTCAGATTGTTAATAATTAAATTAGTGACGAAGCGAGCATGGCATTTTAATTATGTATATTCACACATAGAATACATAACATCTAGGATACATAACAACTATGGCATTTCTCTGGGATTATATGCGGTCTAGGTATATTCTGCATGCTTATGGTTATCGACCAAATATTTAGTCCTAACAAATAGCCTCGGGGAATACTTTCAGAGTTATTTCATCTGGGGACCTATTAATCTTCCATGCTTAAAAGAGTGATAACGAGCCAATCTAAAGCTAAGGTAAAACATTTATATAAATACCCCGCGAGGCGCCATATGGCGTATGGCGGGGGATGTAAAGACACCGAACTCCCTAATTATGTAACTGGTTAGCGCGCCTTAAGTTATCCAGAAAAAGTTACCAATAATAGATAACCTGTTCCTGCTTTCCCGAAATCTCTTTGACGTATGGCTCCGAAAATCGCGGGAGAACGGGAATAACGATATCGCGTATTTCACCGTGTAAATCACTACTTGAATATGCTCGAATGATACATACCTGTCCTCGGCTCTTCTATCTTTAAGAGCTTCCCAGCCAAGGGTTCTGATCATATCTGATATAATGCTATCGAACCTGTAGTCTCCATTTACGACGTTCCTTGACCCTCTTCCTTAACACCACGTATTGCAGATTCCACTTTCCAACATTTGCTCTAATATTTTGTAAGATAACGTTAACTCTCGAAGCAGGAAAAAGCTCATCATTTCTAAGGAAATTTACATTTCCTTTACAAAATGTCAGAAAAAAGTTGAATTCTTAACTTTCTCGATTCCTATTCATGAAAATTATTTAAATAATACCAAGCTAAGGAATACCTAGAACTTATACAAAGCTAGTTTCTGGAAGTACTACGGAAACTTTCATAAGCTCCTAAATATCCTTTAATAATGACATCTATAAATCTTCAATTTCTTTCCCATATGGACTTTAACTACAAGAATGAAATACCAATGGCGCTGGAAGTGGCAAACAAAAGAACCACGACATGAGTGTTTTCTCTGTACACGGAAATAAATTCCAAGAGCGCATGCGCGCTAGAATTCCGTAAGTAATATTCTCCTTCTCATTTTTTTCAACAGTGAGGCTAAATTGGCCTCTCTGAGACTCATTGCAAAACAATTTGAAGAGAAAGAAGACGTGATATCACTCAACAAAGAAGTCGTAATTGAGTTTTAATTATTAATGCGAAGTAGCAATTTTCAATACCATTCCTTATAAATATACGTATGCTCATTCAAAAGTACATAGAAAATTGCACATAAAATGTGTACATGTTCGCATTTATAACTGTGAGATTCTTTTTATGAAACGTCCTTTCCCACCGTTGAATTATGTCCTGAACTGGAAAACAACCGAGTTAATTGCCTCGTTAACCGCTAAACAGAAACAAAAAATCATCGTTAAAGAGGGACTTGTTAGAACTGTGTGAATAACGTTTCCTGTCACATGTGATCTCATGCTGAAAATGTTGGGGGATTATTTTCCTTCTTTGAGGAGCGCAAAAAACATATCCTTCAATCCTACGATTTCGCTAGTCGTCCATCTACAGGTAATAAACCTTTGCTAGATCATTTCGTCTAATAGGTTGCCACAGGGTCACCACCTGCCGTACTTTTTATGTTTCCTCGAAGGATTTCTGCCTTCGTATTTGAAACAACTCTCTTTCTTTCCTCGTGACTTCATTTGTAATAGTTAAAATTTAATGCTTGAGCAATGGGTTAATGGTATGACATCTATAAATCTTCAATTTCGAATATATACAGGAGGAAGCACAATTAGCTTCCTACCGTACCGTACATTATTTATTAACCAAGGATCATGGTTTCGAGTAGTTAGCCTTGCCTCATCTTCTTTGAGATCTGATTAAAGAGTGCAACTTATTATCAGGAGAGTAAAAAAATGAAGTTTAAGTAATCTTCCATTCACGCTCACGTCCGTTATCAATTTGAATGAATGAACCGAAAAATCTTTTTAAAATATTTGACGATTAAAACAGTATTATTGGTGGCCTTGCAACAAACCTGATATCCAAACATAAAAATTACTGACATTAATGCACCATTGCTCATTGACAGATAATGAGACGACGGAAAGCATTTGGGACTGAAGAACTTATATTCGCAAAGCCTAATGTAAAGTCATCATTCAAAAAAATTAAGATAATGACGGACAACTTTCAGTATGAAGTATCATTGTAAATTAATTATTTTTATTCTTCGTCATTTACCAGTCATTTACTACTAGGGTAATTTATAACTATGATTTTTCTGTAAAATAGAATAGGATGACGACCAAAAGTTTTGACATGTATAGTATGGAGCAATTCGACCGGTTCAGATTAGGTAGTGGCTTTCAGACTCAAACCGGCAATGACCGGATATTTTGATTTTTTCTTCAAACGGCATGCATAGCGAAAAAAGTGGTTCGTTGCCTTGGGTTCTAAAGCCTAGCAGAGCTGCATAAATTGGACATCTGCTTAACACCCGTTGCTGGAACATGGTAAACCATCAGTAATGCATTAGTTACGGTTACTTAGTGATTTACTCTTTGGTGACTATTATTCGGCGTAGAGTCGTCACATACAAACCAGTTAAAAGGAAGAGGGGAGCTGGGCTTGGGGAAGTTGAATCGAGAGCAAGGAGGTGAGAGAAAAGAAGAGAGAATCAGAATGGATTGCAGATCCATGCAGAGATGCGGAGCTATGATGACGATGTCGGACAGAATAGAGGCTACTCTAATGTTTATGGAGCAAAAAAAATCATTCAGCTTTTATGCTTTAAATCTTGAAGGAAGAATCTATCACGCGTGACGATACAAATGTTTTTCATATCATCTGCACCCACCACTATTTATAGTGCATTTATTACCTCTGTATTTTGGCGGGTTTTTTCCTCTCCTCTTATTGTGTGGGTTTCCTCGCATCGCATCGTGGGTTTTTTTTCATAAACCTTCAGTTGAGAAGTATTTCCCCGCAACCCAAATCTGTGTGTTTTTATACGTATCTACAACTTGTAATATGAATTAGTTTTTATTTACCAACTATTCCGCCTATTCATTTGTATATACTGTCTGTGCCATTTTACTTGCAACTATGTTTGCTAGGGGCTCCCGGATAGCCAAGTGGGCAACGCGTTCGACTTCAGTGAAAGCGGGTCCCGGGTTCGATTCCCGGTGGGGGCCTACGTGCGAAATGACCTAAGCTGTCGAAGCACTTTTAACAATACTACTACTACTATGTTTGCTAGATTGTTTGGATGTCTTGGTTTATTGTTCAAGAAAAAATTAACAAAATTAATCGTAGATATATTTTGTTATCACTATAATATTCTTTTGTGATACCTCCAGAGGTTAGGTGGAAGTGAGTCCATTTCGACCTTATCTCGCCGTAAGAGTAAAATATTAATAATAACTTAAGGTTTATCTTAATTTAAATATCACAGCAATACCGGTCGAGTGTATATGATACAGTGAGGTGAGTTAAATAAAATAGCTGATATGTTTCCTTAAGAGCTACGCTTCAGAACAGACAGTCCAAAGAATCGGCAACTCCAGTCTGACATTTTTCATTCCTAGTTGAACAACCAGTTTACTTGCAATTTCTCTCTGTCTTAATCTTCTCGTCTGTACTTATGTTATGACTGTTACCACTAGTACTACCATCCAATGGAATATATCCCTTTCCTTTTACTTATTTTTTATTTTAGAATGAAATAACTCACTTCCGTACATATTTTGTTCCCTTTCTGACCACTTGGTCCAACACCGGATTAAACTTAACCGTAGTAACACCATCTTTGGCGCTATTTTCTCTATAAACCTCGTTTTTAGAGAGAAAAGTGAAAGAGACGAACGGATTGTGGATTAAAGGACGCAAAATGACGGTTACAAAGTCCAACTGTCCTAAAAACCACTTCCCTAATGGAGAGAATAATACGAAGAAACGTCTACTGTTGGTCTTCCGTTTCATCCGAAATCTATTTATACAACCTCCAACTCCTCTTCAGCACATTTTGTCAGCTATGGGTGCCTAGATGGAGGATCAGTCAACTGGGGCAAAGTGCGAAAAAAGATAACGCTCGAGAATGAATAAATATCTACGACCGCGGAATTGAAGGCAAAATTAGGCGATGTTTTTGCTCAATGGAGATTAAATAAACGAGCATTATCAATCTGACGCTGGAGGAAAAAAAGGTCCCGGAACTCACAGAGTGGGAGGCTTAATTGGATTAATTACTTGCGGCGGAAACGCTGACGAGATTTAAGTGATACATTATAGCCCGGAAGAAGGGACGCTGACGTCTTAATTATGGGCCACAAAGCATAACGTAAGTAAAGAGGTGCATTAGAAATGGTAATTGGATCAAGGGAAAATGATTTTCGGCGTGTAGTAGTTGTGGCGTGGATGGTCAAGAAGGCTACAAAACTCGACATTTTAAGTATAAACGAAATGAGTTACTTCCAAACCTTGGCATAGTTAAAAAGCCGCATTGATAAATGTATGTCGTCCTTAGTTTACTTTAAAAACCTGCAGAAAACTCTGGATGATGCTTACAACTACCAATAGTCATGGTTTTCCCTGCGACTGATGGCAGTCGACTTCTCTAAAAGCGCAGTCCGTTGAAGAATTTGGAGGTAGATATCGTTGGCCCGATTATTTTCCTTATTTAAAAAATTGGTCAAATATTTTTGGTGTATATAATAAAACCTATTAAATTAACTTTTTTAAAATCTACAGCTCTATACTTAATTATTCCATATTCGTGATTTTATCGCTTGTTGGGTCAGCTGGATGAAAGTCTGAAAGAAACAGATTGGTTCCAAAGAAATTTCTATGGGTATGAAAGAATTCGATAAAAAAGATTTAAAAATTTCGAAACTAAATGAATCAGATGTCTCAAACAGGCTAGTTTCTCCTTGATTTAGTTTACTGGTTTACTGACTTAGACAATCTATTCTTTGCCTCCTCAAGTATTGACTTTGTGCGGTAAACGTTCTAAATTAATAGAGCGCACGGAGTCTGTAAATATAATTATTTGAAAATTTGGTAGAAATTGAAAAATCCCCTTTTTTGCAAAGGATTGAACGTTTCTTTAAAGGGTAATACAACCATTCGTAAACTTGTAGAATTTATTAAGCGTATTATTAAAAAACAGAAGAAAGATTGGCATTTTAAAATGTCCAAGTGTGAATTCGTGAATCTCTACACGTACTGAAAGAAAGAATACTTGGTAATTTCCACGGCAGATTTTTATTCGACAAGTTTCGTCAATGAGTTGACATCTTCAGGTTCTGAAGATGATCGGAAGCTAAATTCATCTCATCGACTAGATTATTATTCATCGCAATTAGCTGAATATTTTCTCTCGAGGTCAGAAAATAATTGGTGCACTTGGATTTCAAGACCATAGAGTGATTCTCTTAAGAGAGCCACGAAAAATGAATCAAAATCTCAATTTCATCCGTCTTGAACTTTGGTCCACGTCTGTGCGATAAGAATCTAGGGATAGTAAAGAGAGCCGCGAAGTCGGGGCATTGTAAAACTCTGGCTGAAGTCGGCAGAAAAACGATCGAGAAACGCCGCGCGGAATCAAGATAAGTTGCGAAGGAGCTCACCGCAAAGGATTTGTCTTCGGCCTGGATTGAGATTGTTTTTGGAGTGGATTACGAGTGGCTAAATATAGACACTATTAAGTGTTTAATGCTCGCCAGATGAGAATCGGAAGTTGTTTTTGGGCTAATTGTGGTCGGATACCATTAGTAATCCTCTTTAGATTGTTTCCTGAAGAAGGAAAACTAATTTAAAGTAAATGAGTTCTTAATGGAACGTAATTTGGGCAGTAGAATAAGTTGCGAGGAGGTACAGAAAACGGGACTGAGTAGTAGTAGGATTTTTAACTACCGAAGAGTTGATTCCTGAGGTTGGCCATACCAAGAGTAGTGAATTCCGGGATATAATCTTCGTTTATGAATAGCATCAATGTGCAATGTGAGCACAATTTAACCAGCTCTATCCTGAGATTAAAATTTCTGCGAATGAATGATAGTAATTAGCTAATAGAATCATTATCCAAAGAAAATATAACCGAATATTTCGTGACGAAACATAATTTAGATTAAGCAAGAGGACTGCTGGCGTTAAAATATAAATTAAAATAAGTCGCAAAGTTCGATTAAAGAGCGTCATAACTGTAAGGTGAACCTAGTTGAGTAAAAGTGAGAGAAAAACTCCTCAATCTGGGAGATTTTGGAAATTATTGCCCAATTCCACGAGTCTCCTTACGAATCTGAGAGTTGGTAACCCAGAGACAGAGGGCAAGAGATACAAGGCAGAGAGCAAGACAACTGATTCTACGACTTTGAAAAACTTTCTTACCAGTAAACACAACATTTGATATTTCTACCTATGTGTTACGCCATGGAAACATTATTATTGTCAAAACTCAACAAATTAATGCCATTTTATATAAATTTGCTTCCTTAATAAAGTTATATAAACTCATACATGATACATTTTCACGTTTTGGAAATTAACGTAGTGGTAAAGGAAATGAAGGGCATGCATTGATTTTCACGGAGAGACCAAGCTGTGTAGATTTTCCATAAAACTATCAAAAGACCGGAACAAAAGAATCATGAAGACCTCGGAATCATTTGATTACGGTCGTTAAAAGGAATGGTAATACTGATAATGTGGAATTACAAGATAAACTTACTACGATAATCTCCACGCAAAATTTCAAAGAAAGAAATGTTCCAATTAATTGAATCATTAGCTGAAGACATGCATTATGAAAAATAAAGATTGCTTGAGGGTGAAGTATATATACATCAAGCGCGGAATTTTGAGATAACCCATTAATACTAAATAAACTCGCATTAATAGAAAAAAATTCAAACATAAATACAAGAGTGGACATTTTTTTCGCTTAACGTAAACCTCATTAAAAATATCATCCCAGTAATTGCATCTATAATGAGCCCGGCAGAGTTGAAAAAGAAATTTAGTTAACCTTTCAGCAATGCAGGAAAAAAACTCTGAAATGCTTACGGGTGAGGACATCTAATGGCTTCCATTCCGAAAAAGCAAGTGATCAACAGAGCAAGACACTACCGTCTTGTATTGCAGAGCATGCATTTCAGACTAATGAAGGCTGTTTTCTCAACTTTGAAAGATGGTTTTGTTGCCGAAAATTACGGAATTTAATAGTCTTCGGTCGATTTATTTTAGCGGCCTCAGATGCAAAACTCCTTTCAACTTCCATTAAAAATGTAATTAAAGGCTTACTAACGTATATCTTATGCATAATGTAATCCATAGTGCTTATGTGTTTGTAATTCAATGGTAGTGTAGTATTATTTTCGCTTCACTCTGTCCGAATTAAAAGATTAGGAGAACGATAAAGATAAAGTTTATGAATTACAGATTTGATCCGCTGTTAATGTTCTTGGTTAATATTTGATGAAAGGAAGAACGTAAGCCTTAATCCTGCAGCAAATCGGGTGGACGAGATGTGGGTAACCATCGGACCTTAGGCAACATGCGGCCTTTTGTTCATTTATAGATCTGATATTTAAATTATATTGTTGGTAAATCTCGTCAGCAATCTCAGGTGAAGGAAAATTTTAAATGTTCCTCATTTATTTTTATTTTATAGAGATAAAACATCGATTGACTTTTTCGTACGTACGTACGAATGTACAATTGTAAAAACAAACGTTTCTTTTCAGTAATTCACCCTGCCCTAACTGGAAAAAACTTGTTTATCTCACTCACTGTTCCTAGTGTATTGCATTAGTCCGAATTAGAAATCTTCTAAATTGACTTTGTGCCTCCAAGAACGAACGTACTGTCCAAAATTTTATGTATTTGCGATTAAATTTAATAAGGCACTTACGTATGCACTTACTAAATAGTAATACGTAAATACGTAATATTACGTGTCTCTCAGATATACAGTGATAGAGAATTTAATCTATGTCTTAAAATGTTAGTTATATGTAATTCGAAGACGTGCATTTTTTAAACTGTCTCTTATATTTCATTTTCATTTATAACTTACACTAAATATTATACATGTAAAATACATGAATATTATTGTCTATGTATTTCCATTTGTACGTACTTGTATATACATGTGCTTAATGCATTGTACATGAATGGATTTATAATTATGTATGGTTATCATAATTATATCAGACTGATATTTTATTACTGATTTATAATCAAGTATCATTGATTAATTACCACTCTATTTATTTATCGACTGTGCATTAACTGTGTATATATGAAGTGTATATATTATAGTAGTTTATTTAGTTCTTGTTGTCTTCTTTCAACTATGACTATCGGTAGGTTTGCGCAGATTTTCCACACCTCCTTCTAAATGGGTGTTTTCCCGCAGTGGATAATTTTCCTTAAGAATTTATTGGATTTTTTTATATCCTCATTTCCCTTTATGATCTCGTTTTCATGTGACCCACAGTCAACGTAAGCTACATCAAATAATACATGATATTTTACATTTAAAAGATAATATGAAAAACCTAAAGATTTAAAAAACTATGTAAAGCATATGAAAAGGTATCCATAGCAGTAAAACACCACCAAATAATATGAGTGAAAAATCTCCACAAGACCCGTTAAGAGAGATAATTAGAAAACGTCATCACAGATTACCTTAACCTGTAAATAAGTGTAGCGTAAGAAATAAAATCTCGCTTGCTAAATCATACCGTTCACAATTCTACGAAAATAGCTATCGATGTGTGGAAAACTTTGACAAAAACATAGCCACGTACATATTCATATACTAGCACGTGCTAAGGCACGGACATGACCATTTCATAGGCCTCTAATAAAGAAAATCGGCTTAAAACTATCTAAGTAGCGAGCGCTGAAAAATACCCTTATCGGATGCGTATTTCCAGGTCTCGGTGCAGCAGGTAGCTTTTTATAAACACCCCAATTAAAATTTCTGCGCTCACTAAGAGCCCCGGAATACATTTCTCGAGTATCTAATTAGGCAGAATTCCTTTGTGTTTTCTTAACTCGTTCCAGCGTTAACATTCTATTACGCTCTTGCGTGCAATGCTGATTAATTTCCACTTCAAAGGAAAGCTGTATTTTTATTCGCAATGTCGGTGGAAAGAATGGCGTTTTTAGACTTTTTTGTTCCCGAGCGCCGAGAAAATATTACTGGGTTTAAAATTAAATGAGGAATTGGAAGCAGGGGAGTAGTTAAACGCATGCGACGTACTTATTAATTAATGTCTCTGTGCCAATTAAAATTACGGCATTGATAATCAGTTTAGATGCGACTTATCGGAGAGTTTTACGAAGTAGTTATTTCTTAAATTTACGGTTCGCTGATGCGGTAATGGGATGAGTTGAGATACAGATTATATATTCTGTTCTTCGGGAAGGTGCATAAAATGAATCGCTTGAAAGTCACGAAAACATTAAGATGGAATGGGGTTTGGAAAATATTTCCCTAAACAAATACGGATAGAGAGAAAATACTCCATATAAACAAAGATGAAATCAAGAGTGTGTTTTGTTAAATGAGACAATAATCAGACGCAATGCTCTCAGACGCAGGTTGGGAATGCTCGAAAGAAAATTAGAAGCTAGGCTGTGATTTCTTGATAAATTCAGAGAAGGTACATCGGAAGACGTAATTGGTGTCATGCGACCCCCTTCTGCTACTTCGGCCGATCCGATAATGAGCGTAAAATAAGAAAAATAGATGCGAAGAAAAGTCGTTTTAAGGACTCATTGTTTCCGCGAAGGATACGCGACAAGAATAAGCTAAAGAGGTAACTCGAAAGCTTGGTGCTTACAACCCCTGCCAAACGCCAAAAGGCAACCTGCAGGATATCTACGTGGATGTAGATGGTTCTACTCGGAGGTTATTCTTGTTTTCCATACACTTTGCTGTGCCTACAAAGTATTCTTGGGGGCAAATGTAAAGCATTCTTTTTCCATGGGATAACATGAGCTATCTCATTCACTGAAATTTACCTTACATCTTTCTCACTGCCTGTTTGGTAAATGGTCACATTTAGCAGTCAACATGCCTCAGATGAAATCATGCAAGCATTAACGTAGGATGAGCTACTCAACAAATGGTCTTGATCGTGTATAAAGACTACAATGAGGGAAAATCATGAACTATAATTCATTAAAAGAAATTGCAAATAAATTACAATCAAGAGGAAATGCACTTTGTTTGTTTTCCGTGGGAAGCAACGTTTCCTGGCAGCGAATAATTAAGGTTTGCTGAAAAACCGGCAATTATTCTTGAAATTTCCTTCCCGAAAGCAATTCTTTAATTGCCAATATTAATGGTCGACCATTCTTTCATTTTTTTCTTGCTTCGAAAGAATACATGTTGATTTCCATTTAATGATTTCCTGCGATCAATTTTATTCGTTGTTACGTAGATGTTAAGACTATGCAACATCTCAGAACATTTTATTAGGCAAAAGAAATACTTAATAGCCCGTTTGAATTGCCATACGAATTTTACATCTCATCATTAATACGTGTCAAATTTAGGCCTTCTAAAAACTAACTGTTTTATTTATCTTTTTGAGGATGTGCCATTACAAATAAAGAACTGTTTTTTAGAACAAAAGGATGTGGAAATAATTCTGCAAAACATGAAGATTAAGTACTGCATTGGCTCAAAGATTTTGGAGATAAATACGCGGTTTCCTGAGTCAGAAATAATAAATTGTGCAAAGATTGTTAGTAGCGTAATTGTGTTATTTAATAAAAGGAAACTTATCGTGATTAAATTCAAGGGGGTTCTTATGGATCAAGAAAAATAAGGTACTCTTTATTTCTTAGAAAGGTTAGATGCCAGCTTCGGATCTCGGCAGACAAAGGAAAATCTCCCGCAGACGTTGGTCAAATCAGCCCTCAATGTAAAGAAAAGAAGAAAGATTTTTACGATGCCTGATGACTTTCTTCTCAAGAGGAATTAAACTATAAAACAGTCGCGAAGGCATTATACCAATCGAGTCGCTTGTTCGGCATCCATTACGTTCATCGGGCGGAATCAGTTTATTCGACGTGTTTGACGCAAGTAATTTGTATCGGTGGGCGATGACGTTACGAGATGGAATTTATACTTGTAGAGAGGACGAGGCAAAGGATGGGAGTGGGGAACAGCTTAATGAAACGGCGTGTGACGGGAGTTGACAGCCACAACACCTATCCTCTTCTCATTAGTTTGCTCGACCCTCTTTTGACGTACACTCTGCTACAGAAGCTGCTTCCCCTCTCGTTCTCTCTTCGCATTTTGCGCCCCAACGACAAGTTTCCTCCTCTGTTAGCTGTGTATCTGTCGACGTCTCTCTCTCATTCCGAAACTATAAGGAATGCCGTAGGAGGCGATGTAGCTCAATGCTTATCCCCCGATCGACTCGCTAATTTGCATCTCTCTTCCCAAAAGAATCACTGCCCACGCCGTACAAGATATAGCAATAGTAGTTCTCCTCAGAACTTAAACGTACAACTAAATCCTAGAACTCAACTTAGAAGTGGAGGCTAAAATATATTCCTCTAAACTTGAAAATTTTCACGAAAATACGACTCTGGAATGTACAAATTATTTACGCGTGTTTCTTTTAAGCATAGAAGTATGTATATCGCGGGCATGTTTCGCATGTCGCATGTTTCGAGCGTTTATTTTTAAGTTACCCTTTCTACACCCTATCCTACCCTGCAAAGAGCGATATTTTTTGGGCCATTTAAACTACAGAATATTTACTTTCTAAGTGATAATCCGGAAATAACTGCATCCCATACGACTATAGAGATATATTTCAAAGTTAAAGCCTTTGATTACGCTGATGTAAAACCACGCAAGAAAGGCAAATCAATGTGAAAAAGAAGACATCTCATAAAAAAGACATTACACATATATCTCTCATGTTTCCAGTATCTAGATTATGTATCCTAAATAGCAATGAAACGTAATCTATTATTAGTAAACATTCCAGACTGAGCTCGATACCTACCCTAAAATTGAAACTGGTAATACTGACATCCCTAACTCTATGTTCGAAACTAAGGAATGTAAATTAATGACAACCCAAGTACACGCTTTCTCCAATAGGATTAATGGAATATTATATCAGCTGAAAGAATAAAAGAAATAATTTACCATTATACACTAGGAAGCAACTAGTACCGAAATTAATTTTATCTCACTTAGATTCTTGTTCTTTTGTTTTCGGAGAGTCGTCCAATGAATCGATGACTTCAGCGGTTATAGAACTCTTGTATGAATTTTACTTTTAGATTTTTCTCAATAGGTGCACATCATTCCATATAGAGAAAAACTCCGATGGTTGTACATCAAGACCATGCGAAAATATCTGCTTAAAAATGGGGAACCAAAGTATCTCCTCGAGCTATTTTCATCTCCTCACTTCACTAGATCTATACAAACAAGAGGACAAGACAAGAAAAGCCTTTAAATCTATATCTTCCGGCATATAAAACAACTTTCCATAAATCGTTCGTAGTCTACTCCCCAATTACTTAGAATCCCTTGCCAGATCAACTAAAAACCAGTATAAATATTCAAAACTTTACGGTGAAGTTGTGCAAATACTTGCTTTTGAAGGCCTCACACTTGTATTACTTTCTCTCTTCTATGTTTCTGTTTTGATTGAATATATTACTTGTATTTTATACTGATTCAGAGTTAACTTTCTCTTTCTGTATTCTTCTCCTATTTCTGTCTGATTGTTTTTTATTCGTATTAAGTTTGTATTTTGGTTTTTTGTATTTCGGTTTTAAAATGACTTTTTGTTTCTTGCTCTAAGGGCTTTTTGTACCTAGAGCATTTTTAAAAGTTATCTATTTAACTGAAGCATAAGAATAAGGGGGGGCATCATACTTACGTAAAATGCGGAGGTAGACGAGGACATTCTATTAAATTCAAAGATGAACTCCAAATATATCAGCACTCGGACTTATGAAAGGGCTTATATTAAGCAGAATAAGTTAATAAAATCACACCATCCTCAATTTTAGGACTACAACTAACATCAAGAATTTCATTTTTTATAAAACGGCTCACGTTTCTGAGCACCATTAACAATTGCTACATTTCACGTGAAATGTAAGAAAATAGTTCTATACTCGAGATCTTCTAGTATTATCTAGATCTTCCATCCATCTAGTTAAATTGATGCTTTAAGTCATGGCTGATATTATAACTTTCACAAATATCACTATTACTATTATTATTATTTGCGGCACGCTAAAAATTCGTCATTTCTAACTTCCTGAATGTAGCACTACATCGAAGTCACTACCTAAGTAGTAAAACCCGTCTTCACTAAATCAGTCCAAAATGTTGATTGCCAGTGAGGAAATTTCATAACGTTATATATGGACGCACGTCGAGAGAGAAATTCACCGCCCTTTCTTCCTTCAATAGCTTTGTCAAAAAGGGCAGCGATTTTCATAAGCGAAGGGTAATTCTTATTCGACGTGGGGAAGATCATAAATTGCGGCAATCAATTAATCGATATTCGTGGCGCGACCTCGACGGGGAAGAATCGATTAATCGATTTCCGCAAGCATGCCGAAGTAGGTGACGATGTTTGACAACTTAATGAATCAGAAAGTTGAAACTCCTCCAAAGTTCCGCCTTTTGTCGTGAATCGCTGCCGTGACCTTCCCCTTCTTCTCAATCAACAACGCCTTGGGGAGCGTGAATTATCGAATAGGTCGGACGAGAGATCGAAAATCGATTATTCAGGGCCCGTAGGCGAAGCGTAAACTAATTTTCGGGGAAACCGTAGTTCAAAGGGATAACCGAAAACGCTTGTAAATTTTGACCGGTTTAATGAAAGTTTATTCAAGGTGCCGAGGCGGAGATGGAATCTGTTTTATAGCGAAGAGAAAAAGGCATTAATCCGCTTTAAGGTAAAATCCGTATATTTACATGATCACCTATTATTTTCTGAGATTGTGGACCACACTGCGGGATTCGTAGCGTTATCGGTCAATATATCGATGGGTCGGTGAATTCATAGAAAAAAATATAGATTGAAAATAAATCGTAATCTCCCAATGATTGATCAAATGTACCAATGCATTGGAGAGAATAAAACAAATGATTCCGGAGTTCGATTATATGTGGGAAATTACCTTAGTTTTTGGAGCAATTTCAACAGTAATACTAATAAAAACAGATGAATTAATTTGATAAGATCGATCACTAACTAATCACAGATAAATGGCGTTGAATATACATGTGGTTTTAGCACTACCCAAAGAAGGTTTAGGTTTAAAAAGAAAGCTAACTTAATCTTGACAATCACATTCTATAAATTAATTATCCTTTATTACCTGTGCCTAGTGAAAGACATTTTCATATGGGTTTCTGTGATCTGTAACCAAATGATTTTCTGTCATGAGTGAAGGTATAACAAACAAAAATATCCGAATAACAGATTATCCTCCAGTTATTCCGTATTCACAATGTTGGAATATTTCCTTGTAAAAAAGTTATTCAGTTCAAGTCTATTGAATTTGACAGAAAACAGTGACCGCACTGGATATAACGGCAAAAAAAGAAGTTAAAAGAGCTTAAAAACTTCGAATACTCCTTGAATATGAGATTACAGAACACAATTTATTATTAATAAAAAACGGATTCATGACAGAAATTTTACTACACTACACAATAAATACACAGCTAGACACAGGTGTCGTAGACACGCGAGAGAATATTTTGGCACACGGAACTCTAACAGCAATATCTTTGTAACGTAGGAAATGTGCATTGATGTTAATCAGCGATATTTTATCGACCGACGACCGCTTAAGCCCATTTTTGACCTGATAAAGTAGATAATACCAGCATCTCACTCTGGTTTGTCGCCATATTGGCTCGCAAACCCTTTAATGGCACTCATGTCATTCAAGGATCGCAATCCCTTATCCAATATATAAGTTAGGTTGCCTCAATAGAAGACGTAGGTAAGATTGTAAAATCAGACGACGCCTCATCCTCCGCACCACGCCATTGGCGAGGTATGGCTAAGTATGCTATTGTATACACCTATTACTACTTCTGGAGCTCCCCCTATGTCCTTGGGCACAACTAGAACTTTCAACCGCTGATATCCCTAAAGCAGTAGAATTCTTTCAAAATGCCCTCGTTTATCACCACCTAAACAAGTACGCACCAAATTAACTACCTAAACGCCTCCCAGCTCTCTGTAATTGTCACCTGGAAGGCTCCGTCCTCCCCGCCGCGTGACGAATTTATCTACCCGCACTAGATCGCAACCATTCGCGGACTATTCCCCGCAGAATCCCTCGCTTTTTTCCACCGCACGACGCCTTTATTAGTATAAACAAAAGAAGCCCTGCTCATGGCCGTCGAGCAACCGACGTGAGGTTCCTCCATTTAAGACTCTCATTCTTTACTTAAGGCCGTGGCTGTTAAAAGATCCTTGTAAGGCAATAGTCTTTGCCTTTTCCGGATCGGAGACTGGTCACGCCTCCGACAGCCTTTGCCCCCCGCCTTCCCACCCACGTACCCTCATTTACTGTTTTGGACGCGTCCAGATGGCGCATCGCGGACCGTGAACACGTAACTGATGGCACGACGTTCTAAAAACTGCGTTCCGTTCAAAGTCGTGTCGATTCCTGCCGAAAATTAGCCGAAGAGCGTGTATTGTGTACTTCGAGTAGGTTCTGATAAAGTGAATCGCCCTTGAAGTTAATCTATTGGTCACTAGTTTCGACCTTATCCAAAGATGCTTCGAAACAGCGTTACTTTAAATTAGAGATTTATTTAGGTGCATTTAATGAAATTACTTATAGAGTAACAAGTACAGACCGGTTGGTGAATCAAGACTCGATTTTAATAAAACTTTGTTTAAACTCTTGGATCAGTAGTCGCGAATTTCGACACTATTTTGTTTCTATTCTATTTCTACTTAGGACGGTTGTTCCCCCGCACAGTTTTATTCTGTAGACAGAAGATGCTCTCATTGAGAGTGAAGTGTACATAACCCGTGCTTTTTCTTGATGGTTTTTGGAGGGTTTCGCACTCCTTACCATTATAACCATTAGTGGCCTATACAACAGTTTCATATACTTAGAGAGTGATGCAAAGCCAATAATTTATGATCAGGTAC
Organism: Ladona fulva; assembly: GCA_000376725.2. Taxonomy (NCBI): domain Eukaryota; kingdom Metazoa; phylum Arthropoda; class Insecta; order Odonata; family Libellulidae; genus Ladona; species Ladona fulva. The sequence goes on from KZ308130.1 coordinate 1,098,728, forward strand.
GTCTTTAAAGTACAAATATTTTAAATGTATTTTCTATCTCTCAACCGTAAAACCGAGCACTAGCTGAAAAACCATTTCAAAATAAGAAAATACTTTTACGGTAAATTATCTCGAGGGTTAAGAGTTTTTATCATAGTTGATAGAGAAATGTTAAAAATGAATGACTGAATGTATGTACAAGTAAATAAATTCATGTAGTATCTTCAGGTATAGAAAATCAAGTATACGCTACAGAAATCTTTACACATTTTATGTATGCTTTAAATAAATGTTTAATGATTTACGTAAATGCCTTGCTAGCCGCCTTTTGGCGTGTGGCAGGGAAAAATGATAGAGGCAAATAGGTAAAATGTATGTTGTTGCTACGTACCTCTTGTAATTCATTGTGCAGTTCTTAATTATTTGGCCCTTATCTTATATAAAACCATAAAAGAATTTTGTAAAATGAATTAAATGTTAATATAAGTGGGAAAATATGGCGAAAAGCGAAACAAACGGCAAACTTTTTACTTCTCGGTGGTTAAAATTAGCTTAACAATTATTTTATAATAACTTAAAGACATCGCGAAGAAGTATTTTTGGCATATCCGTAAATTTCATTTTTTCAAATATTTTATAATGGAGATATTAAACTCCTCAGCTTAGCAAATGGAAAAAAAGGGAAGAGCATATAGTGATTATAAACAGTACTTTGAAGCTGGAATTTATTCTCGAGTTAAAAGGGACTTAACGTCATCCATAAACAAACCGTTAATCCAACTCGTACGAGCCCAAGGATATGCATCATAGTGGATAAAATCTCAAAACACCTTTGTAAAAATATAAAGGATCGAAGGAGGCGGGTAAAAATAAGAATTCATTGGCAACGAAGCGGAGCACTAAATAAGGCAACGCCCACGACGGGATTCGAGCACGTCACCTTTAGCATCGGGAGGGCACTTCTCAGCCGCTTAAACGAGCTCGTTCATGTATTCGCAACGGCCCCAACTCGTTAATAATAAGTGACAGGAATTTCGAATCGAGTGCGATTTATTTTTAAGTACTCCGAGAAACAGAAACATCGTCAGCTGTGAGGGAGTGAGAGCGGCTCCAAATTAATTGGGATGACAGAAGGGGCTGTCGCGCCGCGTATGGCTGATGGGAACACCTGTTGTGCCTTGAAAAATGGAATGTATTGCCGGGAAAAGGACGTTCGGACGCGGATAAATTAAAAGTCGTTGAAAAGAACTGCTGACGTCCAGTCATTTATATCTTCAAAATTTGGAGGTGCGTAGGCACCGCCGATTGAGACTGTAAATCTCGCATTTTTCAGAGAGATTTTGACGGCTTGCCCTAAAAAATGCGATGAAGCTATTTAAGAAAATCTAAATATCCCAAAACCTTAGCTGAATAATTCATCAGCAAAATGTTCTATGGTAATTTCAATTAATGTTATCGGTATTCTGCTCCGATTACCAGTTTAGAATATATTTTAGAACTGATACAAATACATTATTAAATGGAATTTTAATGTGAAATTCTGCTTACCAAAATCTCCAAGCGAAGCTCCTCCGCGTCAGCTTCTGAAAAATGGAAGGAAAGTTAAACTAGAATTTCCTTATTAAACAGTAATTTAATTGAAGAAAAATGTTGTAATTAAATTTTACTCTTACTAAGACGCTACAGAGCTATTCTGGGAATTTATAAATTCTTTCTCTTGATAAATTTCGAATACAACATTTTTTGTCTGAAATTGCATTTATGAAAATATTTCTCTTTTGGCAAATCTTATAAATATTACCTTTGCGGATTTCGTAAAGGTAATATCTTCCAATGTCAGTTACAAATTTGTTAGATGTAATACTGATTCTCTAATAAAATAGTAATTAGTTAGTTATTTCACTTAAATTCTCTTATGTAGTTCATTTCATACATTTATTGGTACTTTCACATGAAAAAGAATAAGATATTATTTAAGTACTGCAAGTTAATCGATAGAAATAAATTTATAGCTTAATGCTCTAAGAAAAAAAATTGCTTAGTATACATTTTTTGCGAGGCAAAAACTCATTCGCTTATTCAAGAGCAGAAGTAGATATTCTATCTTATTTGGCCGGACTTCGAGGGAAGAAATGATGGAATAAAGAAAACTTTGTAACATCCATAAGGTGTTTATTACCACGACCATGATCTTAATAACTGCGTTGATACTAAAAGGTTTTCTTTATTCCTGCAGAAATATACTCAGTGATACATGTAAAATATATGTTGTTATGTTTCGTGAAACATACAGTGCAAGAGAGATAAATTATAAAACATCTTTTCTTTAAAACATGAAAACACTAGACGTCGAAGTGATCCTTATTCGCTGCTTTCATTGTATACGAGCCATCGAAAGATGCTCGCGTAATTTCATCCTCTATCAGGCCTAAAACTAATTTCAGCCTCAGTTACGGCAGTGCCAACTAAGTCGTAAGTCATCAACCTATTCAATGCATAAGTTATAATCACTTTCGGCGTATACATTTTAATGAATTTCCCCCGTTTTGACAATATTTGGTCTTGATTACGCCGAGACTGTCACTGAATATAAATAGAGTTGTCACCTCAAAGGGAAGTTCGGTGAGCGCCGAAATCTGAAGGCACGACTGATCAACACAATCCCTCCGCCACTCCAGAATTAAAAGCGATAATTAATCCAGTTCAGAAAGGGACCGCCTCGGCAACTTGCGGGGGAAGAGCAACTATATCTCATCGCCAAACAGAAAGCGTAGTAGATAAACGAAGAAGGAGGGGGAAAAAGTCATGTTAATAAGGATATTTCCACCCTTTAAATACCTTTTCACCGTTTTTTGTTTTTTTTTGCTGCCATTTTTCACTTCATGAGATGCAGTTAAGCTGAATATGAATAGAATGAAATCGAAAAGCGAGAATCGAGGAGGTATATTTTATCTTAACTGAAGTCTTATTGTGATAATTAATAGATATTCATGAGGAAATTAGTCAATAATAGAGTCATGCAAGAATAGGATGTGCAGTGACAAACTGCTCTTCTGGAAATAAACTGGAAATCTCCAATTCGACTAATCAAGTTTTGAAAAAGCTCCTTAACTTCCATCTCCACTTTAGGGTATATATTTTATAATTTGGTATTTTTCCATAACTGATGATGCAGCATTCCAACGAAACCCAAGTGGACATTATATTTTTAAGTTACTGAGTATAGCTGTCGATATGGAGTTTTGTGTCTTTCACTAGCATATAGTTAAGCTTAAAGTCACAAGTTTTGCAAAGTTTGCGCTTTTAAAAATTTCTTCTGTACACCATTACCAACAGGTGTTACCGAAGTTTCGATAGTCAAAGTTTTTATTGGATCAAACATCCATTTTCTTAATGGATAACTTAAAACTCTCTTAGATAAAGATTTCATAAGTCGAGTTAATTAGATCTCGATTCGCATTGAGGATACAGTATTCTTCGTCATGATAATTAAGGCCTTTATACTTTGAAATTGAAATGATATTCAGAAGTATTAAAATCTGAGCTTAACATTTGATCTCCCATTGGAATTGTTAAAATTTAGCCTTAGAGGTAAAATAAGAATTCTTTGCTAACGCATATGATCAAAATTCGACCCTATCTGTAGTTAGATTTAAATAATTCTCATCTTAACTCCAGTGTCGAGGATAAGGCGAACCGTCACCCACAAGCCGCAGCATAGAATGAACCAGAAAGGGAAAATTGATTGGTTCATGTTTAGGCTCTGAGATGTATCATCCCTTGAGCCTGATGCCTACACATCGCAATTTAGGGACAGCAGCATATGCCTCCTCCACGGAATTCTACATTTCTTTTGATTGACCTTCTCCAAGAAAAGAGACATTAAAACTAAGTTAAAATTTATCAGTCGTGAACAGTTAATAGCAAATTAATAGCAGGAGATAACAACAAAATGCTAATAGTAACAATTCCTTTTGGGATTATCAAACATCGGTCCAATTATTATCATACGTACATATCATTTAAATGGAAATGTTTACAAACCATTGGTATAATTAGATTTACTTATACTATTTCCCGAGGTAAATTTACATTTATACAATCATACATTTATTTGATGATTCCTATCTTCGCACAACGTGTAAAAAAAATCTACACAAGTTTTTACATACATTCCTTTTTTTCAGGAAAATTGATTCAATAAAATATATGAGTTTTTATAGGTAAACGGAGTGCTCAAATGATAAAATTCAACAGCCAGTGCAGGTTTTAGTATTCAGAAACATTTTCAGTGAACGTAGTTATAATGAACCATAAATCGATACTATTCCTTTTACTTCATAATTTTCTCGCAACATTAATTGATTTCCTGCATTACGTTCATTAGATATTTCTAGGAGAAACCTCTCCAGAAACAAAAAAAAAACATTTCCTGGAAGGCTAAAACAATGTCATCCGAATCGTATATTTCCATTTCATACAATTCTGACGCGCTGTTTTTCTCCAATTGATTTTTAAGCTCCCCTTTAATTACTTTTATCAATTTTCCCGGACTAACACAGCGCTCAAATAACTCAAATTAATTATATCGCGTTTTAATTATCGAGAATTAATCCGAAAAATTCGCTCATTTGCAGTTTTTCGCCATTCAACTTTTTTCCCCGCCGTTAATTGCTTTCGTCGATTTCCCCCAAGTAACACAGGGAATGAACAAGACTCAAAATTAATCATTCCGGATTTAAAAAGTGCGATCTAAATTGGAACACGTAGTTGAGCAGCTGGTCTTGCCTCCCCCTCCGTACTTTCAATTCCCCTCATTTTCTCCATTTCCCATCCCATGCATTCAATTTCCCTTTCCTACCTTTCGCTTAAGAGACAGCATGATAGATGGAACGAGGCGACACGCGTGTAGTTTTGGCGGATTGGCTCCTCTCTCCTTGAGTTGCGTCTGACAGCTTATTTGCGCCAGACTGACTCATTGAAGGATACGCACTCTCTCTCGCCCACGCACAGTCTGCGAACACACTCATCGACAACCTCGGAAAACGCCACCCTTTCAACTATTTTCCCGAAAACACGACCTGATTATATTTGTTCGCTCACAAAGGAGGCGCCTGCCATACTCCTCTCCAATTTCCCTCTCGTAAACCTCCGCATCTCTTTGTTTCTAACCCACCGCTCTCTTTAAACTGCTCCAATTTCGGAGTGATCCGCGCGGGATAAGGGTTCTCTTCCAAAGGGTCACATTTCCTCCCCCTCCGAAGTCCTTTGCTTCCCTTATCGCTCTCCCATACCCTTCCATTCCAACCTAATTTCACCATCGGATAATTTTCTCCTTTGGTTAATTAATTCCCCTCCTTTGCTATCTCTTTCACCGCTACTATGCCTCAATTTACCTAACGCAGAAGTGGTTCCTTTATTCTCCTTTTTAATAATCTCAGTCTTGTTCTAAATTTTTTCTACACTTGCGCTGATCCTAAGGATGCAATCTGGTCTGTGAAGGGCTTGCCAAATTACTTCTTATTAGGGACGCTGAGGTACGTTTATTGGCATAGCAAGTATCTACAATTTCCTCCCGATCCATTTTCTCTTGGTATCCTGTACTGTTTCATCATCCTTGATGCCTTCTGTGGGTTTCTGGTTTGTACGGAACAGGGCACTCCTGATACTCTCAAGTATAATAGAAATTAGTTGCACTTCCACGGAAGCTTTCGTGAAGCGAATGGAACTTATGATTAGAGGTCTCGATAAAGGAATCCGTAAAAGACTAGTAAAATCCTTGATGAGGAGTGTTTTGCAGTTTGGGTATGAAACGTGGACCATACGAAAGGAGAACATCAAAAGATTAGAGGCCTTCGAGATGCACGTATGGCTTAGAATGTAAAGGATAAATTGGGTTGCCAGAAAAAAAAACACAGAGGTACTAGAGATGGTTGAGAAAACGAGGGTTTTAATCTAAGTAATTAAATGTCGACAGAGGAAATCAGTGGGTCAAATATTGAGAGGAGAGGGATTGCTAAAGAATGCTTTTGGGGGAAGAATTGAAAAGAAAAAGTAGATACGAAGACAAAGGCAGAAGTTGTTAGATTAAATAAAAGGTGGGGTAAGTTTCTAGGAGGTGAAGAAATTGGGGAGGAGTGTGGAGTATTTGGGCACATAAACCTACCGAAAGGTAGCAAATTTATTGTATTATTATTTATAACACTTTAGGTAATATTACACAGATATGTACTTTTTCCACAGCAATTTATTCGGGAACTACCGGTTTCACAGAACACTGTTCACTATTCTTTCGTGCCGTAAGTTTGCCAACCCTAGTACAGTATATGTATTGCTATAGTATTTGTGACGGATTAGTATCCGATCAGAGAAACATTAGTCATATTCATAGTTGCCTTTTTTCTTCGCTGCAATTCGAAAAACTCCCCCAAGTAACGTATCACTACTTTGCTTCCTGACAAGTGCGACCGCGGTATTCTCCAATCGGACTGCAAAAGTATCCGTCAAAGGCTCGTATCATCGCTTTTCTCTCATCTCCCGACTTGAAGCACTGTTTCCCATATATACTCTCAGCCAACGCCATCTCCTAAATCAAGAATTTATTGAGTATCCTTTAATCTCCGTTATCGCTGCCTTTCTGCGGTGGACACTTTGAAACTGTGTTCAAATGTTTGTGTTTTGACGAATGCCCATGAACACAGCAAGGGAGAAAGAGGGAGAGAGAGAGAGAGAATGGAAGATGAGAAGCATCCGTTGCGGGGATGGATACATGGACCAAATGGGAGTGCAATCCTTGAATCACCGGGTTTTCGAGGGCCTTTTCGGAGCGCGGATGGATTCGCAGTGACAAAGAAGCGAAAAGAAGCTGACTTCCTCATTCCGTTTACTTAACGACGAATGGGAGAGAAGATTTTATAGGAGATTTAAATATCATTTGGAAAGGGAATTTAGAAGATTCCTTTATCAGTTAGTTGGTTGGTTACAAGTTAAATTAAACTTCAGGTTAAAAATGCAAAATCAATAAAAAATTAAGTGATAAATAGCCGAGGAATCGCATTAAAGTGACGTAACGGAATCTATATTGGAGAAAACACAACCGTCTTTCGAGTAAAAGTAGAGACAATATGGATCCTAATTAATTTACCACAGATAGTTTATCTGTCATTGGTAATAATACAATTAATGTTGGATTGGGTGAAGAAATGGAGGAGAAAAAGAACGCCGTAACCGGGACTCGAACTTGATCTCCCAGTTACTGGCTTCATACAATTAAGCTGCTGCGACGAAATAAAGGGTTATTAATTTTCTCCTTTAACATAATTCTTCGTTAGTTACGATATTCGTATTCATATCTATACAATAGTATTCTTCTAATCTGACAGATTATCTGCAAAAGAATGATGAAATGCTATAGAGCAAGAAAAGAGAAACTTACACCTCGATATTAAATTTGTCTGTAAAGCTTAACGATGTTTGCAAAACAATTGCATTAGATGTCGTAATATATTGCGTAAGATTTCGTATTCTATTACGATACATAAACAATTTCCTCACTAACTCAATAAGAAAATTTTCAAATATTCTGCACGAACTTCACTCCATGGCCTAAAAATACGAATACGAAGATATTAAAGAATGAAGAGTAAAATGCTGGAGATACGTTAAAGTGAGTAGTTAAGATACATTTTTTATGGCGATAGGATAAAGTTGATGAATTTTGACATCCACGTATTAATCAGTTCACAACGATGAACAGAAGTGAAAAAATCAATGTGACCGAGACTTGAACCCTGGCATTCCACTGAACTATCATGCCAAAGCAATTGCAGTCCTAAGTTAACAAATTTCCAATGGGATTGAAATGGTAAATAATTCAATACCATACTTCGTATTTTCCACAGATATTGGAATGGTGGGCTCCCGATAGCCAACTATCGGGAACGCGTTCGACTTTAATGAAAGCGGTCCCTGGTTCAATTCCCGGTGGGGGTCCACATGCGAAATGACCAAAGCTGTCGAAGCACAACAATACTACTACTACTACTGGAATGGTAGTTCAGTTTTCAGCACAACCGTCCGGAAAATGAAAGATCTGGGTTCAATTCCCGGTCAGGTCAGTAATTTTCTTTTCCGTTGATCTCAGGGTTTCCATGTCAACGCTTAAACTTGCAAAGTAGGAATACATTTCCCTTTACCATTAGTCGATAGTAACCTACAAATTAAGAATGCTATTTTCCCAGTTCATTCAGAAAAGAGTCGGTACACATCGTAATTAAACGCAACAGGATTCGGAGATGGTTGAATATGTTAAATTTGGTGGAGAATGGACACGGGAAATTTGACGTGAGGGTGAACGGAAGAGCGCGGTAAAGAGAAGAGCGAACGTTTGTCTGCGCGACTTTGACAGAGAACGGGGAGGAAAATATTTGGGAGCGTTGCACAGGCGTGAGGATTTCAAACGAATTAAAGGATAAAAAGAGAGGGAAGAGGGATGCGGAAAGCTTTTGGAATCGTTTGAGATTTTCAGTCCGGTTGGGAATAGGAAAGGAAAGGCTTGACACATTCGCAAATGGGAAGGAATGAGTAAGCGCGCCTTGAAGGCCTGCCATCCCTTAGCTCCCTCAGATAATTGGCTCAGCTCCCGACGACTCGTAATCTTTTTTCGCTTATTCTTTTAAGCCCACGCCTTTTGTTTTTCGCTTTTTTCTCTCCGGCCGGGCTCGGAAAAGGGATCTGCATTATTTAATAAAAGGGAAAAGGGTGATAGTGAAAGGGAGAACTTTTAGAGGGATTTCGACTGCGGTTTGTGTTTGCGAGGACACTCGGGGAGGCGTGGCTCACGTAGCGCTGAAATTTTAACCTTATAGCAGCCTAATTCCCTCCCTTAGTTCTGCTGAACCGGTGCTAGTACCACTTAAAATCTCCTTGCTTCCCGTGTCTCTGAAAGACGTGATTTTTGATAACTACTCCTTTCTTTTAGAGTTTAATCCTTCGATAAGACACGTGAGGTTTCACTTTTGCGGTTTCGAAAATGAAATTTTGCAACTTTGAAAGGATTCGAGCAAAATTTCGACGAACTTGCATCTTTTAAATTACCTTCCTAAGGGGCTTAACTGACTGATTATGTAATTTCTTGGGATTAAGTGGAGGATGATTTGCGTGCAAAACGAAAGAGAACTTCCGGAGTATCTCATAGTCCTACTAATAAATATTGTTCCTAATTCCTAATAATTATTGTTCTCCGGGAATAGGATAAGGTATAACTTAGCAAGTTTTGCAGAGTGGCTTAAAAAACAAAACAAAAATCCAAGGAAAAAAAAGGCTGTAAATACGACATGACTGTGACAGGAACCCTGGTGTCCTACTCTCCAGGTTATTTCACCTGCCTGGTTGGAATACCTACCCGGAAAGTGGGAGACTTAGGTTCGAATACCAGTGAAGACCATATTTTCGCTTCTGTTTCTCTATGGGAAATAATGTTCATCCTGGATAGCAAATGATACATATTTCTTCGGTGTCTTTAAATTCTATTTTTTATATATTAAATATCTCTTAGCATAGAATAAGGTATTTAAGAGTTATTATAATTTCGTTATCATGGTGTTAATTACTTAAATGACAGAGCGACCATCAGTACAGAATAAGATCTCTCATCAATGTTAAGTAAAATAGCTATTTTGAAACAGATATCTCTGGAGATCAAAGAGCCAGAATATCTTTCCATATGTTCGGTGGGATGTTTTAGACATTAATTGAGTAATTATACCACTTTTATTTGAAAATTTCACTTCAGTGTTACACACCGATGATTGCATCTTTTTCGAATCGAATGACAATGTAAAAACTTAATTAAAAACGGCAAAAACTGAAATCTTCAACGAAACGGAATAATTTCAAGTTTAAGATATCACTATCACAGAGTGTATGCGTAACAATGTGAGATTGCTGGAGCACGTGAAGGGCCGGATGAGGGTTCCGGTTAGTTCCAGCTCACTCCGCGCTATGCTTCGTTACAGATACGTTTTCTCTTTCTTCCTAAGAAATTGCTGCAAAGAAGTCGCTGCAAATGATTATCAAACTTACTCATAGAACCAAACGGAAATTGGTTAGTAACATTCCGTGAAAATGAAGTGAAAGTGAAGATAGTTAAAACATCGGGAATTACTTAGAGATTTTAAACACACTCCATAAGCCGTCTTTCGTCCAAAAGCCATCAAAAACCATGATGATTTCTGATGGCTTTCGGAGTTTTTATGACTCTTGATCACATTCCAATAAGTCTATTGAATAAATTACCTGCAGTTCTCATAAACAATCTTCTACTCATATCCTTACTTATTTAAAAAGTATTTAAAACGTTCATAAAATGCATGGGAAGAATGCTTATTGAATTACTCAAGTATGAATTTGGCTTTTAAGGCGTGTATCGCACTTAAGGTTGCATCACCTCCATCTTCTCTGCCAACTCCCAGTTCTTCCTCTTTTCCTCGACCTTTCTCCTTTTTGCAGGTCTCTCCTTTCCCTTAACTTCTTCTTTCGTTCCTCCGACTCAAGGTGACTTGGTTACGCAATGGCTTAAGCCTCAGCGGGATTTTCGAAATAACGAGGGATTTAATTCCGCTTTATTTTAATTTACGGCAGAGATTTTCGTCCCAATCTCAACGGAGATTCCTCGCCTCCCCCCCTAGAGTGCACCACCACCTAGATTTGCTTTAGCTTGCCGAAACAATCCGAGTATTTTTAAAGGTTTGCTCAGTCGCGGAAGTTTTCCGGATGTAAAATTGATGATAAGTTTTAAACGTCAGAGAAATCGTTCTTCACGAAGAAAGTAGTGGTTATTAATTTCACAAACTTTGCTGTCTCGTAAATACTAATCCATTAATGATTGATTAAATTTAACCTAACGCAGTTACATAGCTATCTTATGATAAATTATTATTATTAAGTAATAAAAATGTATCACTGCTAGTAGGTTTTTGTCCCTGCGGCAGTGGGTACAATTATGAACATTTTAACATTACAAATAAAGTACAAGTTTTATGAATATGAAATTGCCTGTATTGATGAAAACGCTTGTAATATGCCTTGAATTTGCCCTACAAGGGAGGAAAGCCCCTCCCTTAGGCAGCAGTCACGATATTCAGGTATATAACTGATAAGGAATCAGATATAAATCTATCGATTGATTTGAAAAAGTTGTTTTCATTCGCGAAGATCATAATTTCATATTATCCAAGTAAATCAACGGGAGAAAGAGAAAAATAATTCCATAATTATCGTTGCATTATTAGAAAAACGAGTAAGGAAAATTAACAAATTAGGTTTTCCGGATTGGAAAGAGATTTGTGTACATTTTCTTGCCTGTGAATGTTTTTATACGTGATTGTCTAATAATAGAACATTTGTATGACCTCAAAATAGGATTGATAGCCGTTTTTCATTTATCACGAGAATAAATGGAAAATGAAAGTATCCATTCTTCATATTTTTTGCCAACAGTTTCAATTATTGCCTCGATCAAACCTTAGAATTATCAAAAGAGATAAATACCTATTGCAGAACTTTACTTTTTGCCTCACTCAGTAACTCCTTTATAAGGTCATTTCGTCATTGAGCGTCGTAAATCTATCAACTTCGCTAAGTGGTACTCAAATTGCTGCAAATTGTCTTTTTTTATCCCCATTTCAATTTTCCTTTCAAATCCATCCATATTTTAGCCGCCAACTTCCAACCCGGATCTCAAAATTCTCGCTTTATTTCCTACACATGTCGAGAGAAAGGGAAGGGAATTTTTCCAGCTCACTATGGCGAAGTCCTAATTTTCCGTTACGGTCGTAATTAATAAAAGTACAAACAGAATTGGTACTTGTGTCATTCTTTGCTTTTGGATGCTGCGAGACTCCTTTGGTCTCGCAGTGAACTCTCTTTGCTCGACGACCCGACGGGGTTAAAGCGGCATCCTTTGACGCGTTTGATCGCTAGGGAGGGAAATGGGGAGCAAATTGGGTGGGGGAGTTGGCATGAGAGATTGAAGGGAAATACGTGTGAGCGGGAAACTTACCTTGCGCGGTTTGACATCTCTCGAATCCCTTAACGCGAAACTTCATTTTCCTACTTAATTTAAAATAAGGCTCAACATTATAGCGTTTATTTCTGCCTTTCCTTCATCTTACGTAGATTTTTGTTGGAGTTTAAAAGGTATAGTTATGTAATTTTTCGTTTAAGTGAGAAATATATGGATCGTAAAGAAGGCTGTGATCGTTTTAAGCCAAATGACTGAAAGGTTTTACAAGTAACGATGAATAATTTCACATGTAACGCTGAATAACTTTATCCGGCAATTCAGGCTCTAGGCTGAATGTCTGCGAAATGGAAGTAACCACTACGAACATAATTACCAATTTAGCGATTTTGTCGCTAAATCTAGCTATATTTTCCTTTTTTTAGCGACCTCTTTTTTGTTTTAGCAATATTCCGTAGTCTGTAGTCAATGACGTCGACCCTCCTTAATCTACTCTTAACACAATATGTTTCACTTATTCTAAATTAAAATAGCATTAATTTCGATTGATAAGACTATAGTCATACTATATATATAGTCATACTATAAATTTAATATGTGTGATTCTAGAAATGATTCTCCATTTATGGAATGTAATTTAAGCTATTTTGTCGTAATGAATGAAAAGTTGCAACTTTCCATTCTTTACGTAATGGAGACCTATCACAAAGTTATGCCGGAATGTATTGATCACTATTTTATTTTTTAGCTCCTTTTTATGGACATTTTTTTCGGAGCTAAGCGATTTTTTAGCTACTTTTCAGGCGGCATTTACGGCAGGTTTGGCGACATTTAAAAAAATAAAGTGGCCTCTATATTCCCAAATAGTGCTGTACGGGTAAAGAATGTATATTGAAATAAAGTTTGGGCACCCCTCAATTGTGGCGCCCGACTACGATGCTGACTTTGAAGGCCCACTTCTGCCGGCCCTGTCCTCCTAAGTGAATTCCCTAAGTTTCCTCTTCAGCATTTTAAATTACAATGATTTATTAAGTGTAATGTTAGAAATAATCACGGAAAAGAAAATATCTTAAGGATACAATACCCAGGTAATAGTTAGCGATTTTTCCGTATCTATGCGTGTTAGTGATTTCCTACCATGAGTAATTGAGTTGAAATACGCAGTTCCTTTGCTGCAACCGTAAATCTGAACATATATATTATAATTTAAAGTGGAAATAACAAGTTGACACTTTTAGACAATTGCCCTTACCTCTAATCTTCATTGCAATAGCCCATGATCCGCGACTAGCTTAAATAAAGAATTTAACACTTTCGTTGTGCCTCAGGCATTAGAGAAAATCTTCATTACATTCATAGGTGCCCCTTGCTATGTTCGTTGTACTGCTAGAGAAAATAGGTATTTTGTAAACACACCGTGGTAGACTGTGGACATTTTCTATCCAAAAGGATACAAAATAAAGATAACCTGACACATATTTCCTAGCTAGTTGCATACATGAAAATGAAAGACGAAGAATAACTTTTTCAAAACATACGGAAAAAGAAATTTCGGGCTAAAAGGAAATCTCAGGAAGAGAAGTGGTCACAAGGAAATGAAAGATGCTTGAATAGAGGAAATTGGAGGACAACGTCTGGTTGATAGCTTCTCAAGAACAGTTGCACGCAAGTAGGCATGGCTTGTTTTTCAAGCATAAGAAATTCTATCGATATTTATGGAGGAAATTTAAATTTCGGGTTCATGGAATTTGTCCGAAAATCCAAACTTTTCCCTCGAGGAAATTTCGTTGCTTGAGGATTCCTTCTCAGGAACACATGCTAATTGGAGATACCGTCGCGAGGAGCTCTAGTTGCGGCGAAACTCCGTCCTTATCTCCAACGATCCCTCACGCACTTAGCAATAAAGGAATTATCTCGGAATCCTTTCTTTGCCTCATCTCCTTGTACTTTAAACCCCTCCATAGAACGTTCCTCCTTTGTACCCCCTATCGTGCACCTTCCTCCCCCTTGAAACAGAGAGCCTTCCTCATCTTATCTAACTTCTCTTTTGCCTCAGATATCGCCCTCGATCTCGAATCAGCGCAGACGGAGACTCGGCTCCTAATTAGATGTGAAAAGAAGCTAAACACGGCTGGACCTCAAGGGAAGACGGATTTTTACTCCTGCTTTTATTTATCTCTCATCGAACGCTTTGTTACCATTCTCCATCTTCTTCGAAAAGAGGACGGGAGAGAACAAAAGTTCGTTCAGGAATGCATCGATTTTGTGGGCAGAAATTGTCCCGCTCTCCCTTTCTCCACGGGCCTTTTATAAACTGTTGCCGAACGGGACTTTTTTTCCTTCCAATTAAACAGATACGCGGACTCATTCTCTTTGGGAAAATTCCCGCAGCGTTTTGTTTCATCTGTTACCGGGAGGGGAGGTGTTTTTTTCGGACAGATGATTTCTTTTGTGGACGGACAGTATTCGTTTAATAAGGCACGCAGCGAGCCCATTACATCGCATAATCGATTTGTGCCTTTCATTGCCCGATGTTACCTTTTTAAGTTTTTTGGTACTTTCGCGTTACCGAGCTGAATTTCATCCTAAACGAAAGAAATTTCCACGATCGAATATTCGACAGAATTACGAGAGCACCATTAATAACGGAACCTGGAAATTGCACAATTCAATCATCAATACGTACGGACGTATACGCGTATGTTGGGCGGTTTTCGTTCCACTCGTATTCTGCGGAACATTTATCTTGCAAATGTACCTTTTTCTATTTTCATACCTAAATTGCAATCTTTATTCGCAAATTTAGTTTCATTTTATTCTTTTTCTCGAGAATATTATTCGTATCATAGGCAGTGGCGTAATTCTTTAGATCACATAAAACGACTTGGAGTTAGTAAATGACCATTTCGGCATATAAAAGAAACAAAATCTGCTGTATGATTACATTAACTTACAGGACGCGTTGGTGGACTGGTTAGCGTGCTATTGTTTCAACCCGAAGGTCCCAGATTCGAGTCCCGGATAGGCGGAATTTTCTGGTTAGGGAATGGTTGTATGTGAACATCAGTAATGAAAATTATTGAAATGGATGTAATTAGGATTATCTTCCTGTTTCCATTATAAAAGATATTGTTATTATTCTTTTAAATTGCTTTGACATAACGTAGTAATTATGTTACGCAGTAATGTTTACGGCTAGTGGAAAATGTAGCAATTACTCTAAGGTAGTTCATTTTCAAATAATATGACGGAGATAATATTATCAAGCTGAAAGTCTTTTGATGAAATGAGCTCGGTAAATGTTATGGGCTTTGATAAATTGGGCTCTAAATAGAGTAGGTACTGATATATTGATTTATTAATCAATATTTAGCTTGAGGTTTGGCAGAATAACAAAGGCTAACGTAAATTCTTCTTTGTTACATAACATGAATTATTTTACTGAACCAGCAAGTAGTGTGTACCGAAATATTAGGAGGGGAAATTCTGAAATTTTACATCTTGGCACTAATATAAGAATTACTAGCTAGCGTAGAACAATACAAAACAAGTAGGGACGGAGCAAAGGTTTTTGGACAGAATTCAAAATCGACGGGAATGAGAAAAGCATAACTTCGTTCTAGTTTGACTCATTTGTCTGTAGAAGGGATTAAGAAGGCTCAATATCGCCCTTCAGTAAAGACGTTTTACTATTATCATTATTAAAATCAATCGAAGAAGCCTTTACTTTGTAGAATTCCATAACAGGAAGCATGGCAAATAACTGTGCAAATTCTACAGAAAGAGATTTATTTGCGACCGGTTTAAAACTATTATCAGCCTGATGATGAACGAGTAATTAGAAAACGGTCGACAGTAAATCCCTT
Organism: Ladona fulva; assembly: GCA_000376725.2. Taxonomy (NCBI): domain Eukaryota; kingdom Metazoa; phylum Arthropoda; class Insecta; order Odonata; family Libellulidae; genus Ladona; species Ladona fulva. The sequence continues at coordinate 1,114,595 of KZ308130.1, forward strand.
TCTGTAGAATTTGCACAGTTATTTGCCATGCTTCCTATTATCATTATTATTTGACACGGAAACTGGGAAATATTCACCTATTCCGGATGAAAAGCAACAAAGGGGTTAAGCTCATCTATTGTTTTTAATAGTCATTTAAAAATGTTCTTACTATGGAGAAAGTACTAATTATAGCAGTTTTTGTAACAATAAGTTTATCTTCTATTTCACTTGTTTTGAGGTTTTTACATACAATTTTATTTATAACACCAGTTGCTGAAATTATTAATGGAAAAATTTTTACAGATTTTAGTTTCCAAACATCTTTTTATTTATTATTATTTTTACTGTGCAACTTGCCGCCTTTGTCGATTTTTGGCAATAGAAATCAGAGAAAACATGAGTCTCTGCTGATAAGAAAGAGATGGCGTTAAACTGATTTGAAGGTTTCCCGCGTATGAAGGCATTCCAACCATAAAATCTAAGATAAAATTCCCTCCGAGACAAACAGAGAATCACTAAGAACCACACTCGCATTTCACGGGGAACTAACTTGAGTCCGCGGCCATAAAAATCGGATCTCCCCAAGGCTTTTAAACCTCGTCTAAACCAAGCTCTAAATCGGCCAAAGTACGCGGAAAGTCCACCTTTAAAGCCACTCTCCCCGACTGCGAACTCCGCAAAGCATTTTATTAGCCGGATCGCGTAAAATACATTCCGAGTCCGAATCAACAAGGCGGGGGATTAAAATCCAACCCGATTTCAAATTCGCTTTATTTTCGTCTCGACGCTTACCCTTTCGCTGCGAGGGGAAAACTCGAAAACAACTCTCGCTTCGAAATTGGACGGCGCGAAAACGCGTCGGTAATGACGCGCACTCTGCCGTTAACTCGATGAAATAGCGCGGAGTGTTATTTCCGCCGACTTTACCGCCGTGAGGAAATTAAACACCCGCTGAATAAACCCTGACAAGGGGCAGAGAGAAAAACGGAGGGAGCCAGCGAGAATATCAACTTTGCTGGTCTTTTTGTGTTTTTTACTCGCGCGCGCGCCGGCTTTTGTTTTCCTCCCGGCGAATAAAACCGTATCACTCCTTTCTCTCCCAGCACCGCAGCATCCTTCGCCTCCGCAGCAAAAAGATGACGGAGTATACCAAGTGAATATTATTTACACGCAATATCGCAGCGATGTTTTTTTATCGGGAAGGGTGCAGGAAAAATCATCAATTTATCCACGCGATGGAACTTTACACTTTATACGTTGACTTTCGCTGAGGTTCGCTTAAGAAAATAGCATGAAACTCGGAATTTTAGAATAAGTTATTCCCAAAGAGAAATGAACGTGTAAAAAGTCTGACAGAGCCGGGACTCGAAGCTGGATCTCCCTTTTTCCGGGTATAAGCTATCTTGCCAGAACAATTAGGCATGCCGTTCGAGAGCCATCACTTCGTCTCTCTATGAGGTCGCGGCAGTGGACGGATGCTGCTTAGACTAGCCACTCGCTCTTGCCCATGAAGTCTCCCGAATACCATGTCTGATTGTTCTGACAATTGGCTAGAACGGTCACCCGGAAAGTGGAAAATCCAAGTTCGATTCTTGGTCCTGTCAGACATTTTTCACGCCCGTTTCTCTTTAGTAATATTCCTATCCGCACGCCTCAATGTGCAAAGTTACCTTTCACCCTTTTCCTAGAGGAAAAAAACACAAAGACTACAAGAATTAAATCTATTGAATAAAAAAGAAAGCTTGTAATAAAAATCGGATATCTAATAGTGGAGTCATCATCTTAGGTTCCATCTTTTCCAGCAATAGCTAAGAAAAGCTTTGGCGAGGGAATGAGGTATATTAGGGAAGGTGAGGAATGAGGTATTTTGTGCAGGTTTTCCTCTCTAACCACAACGAATACCACTATGCAACATCACTCATGCCTCAGAAACGTTCACATCTATGAGCAAAAGTACATAAGCTAAAGAAAAGTTAGAACATGTATTAACACCATTTTTAGTCAGTTATAAGGTAGAAGGACGAAAGAATGAGTCAATACGTATGAAGAGGTGTAGATAGCAAAATCGTTTATAGGTAAAAACTGCATTCTCTCGTTGAATTAAAAGGTGATGTAGATTAAATTTCATTTACAGAGTTAGTTGAAAGGTGTAAGTTTCAAACAGAATCAAAACACGAAACATTAGAAAGAAAAATATCCTAAAATTGTTTAACGGAAATACAGAAGAATACAAGAAATCCAAAAACCGAAGAAAACATCAAATAATATTTACAATTCTCTAGTAATAATAGCATAGTTCTCTTTAAGGCACACACTGAACCCATTTCAAATGGAATTCGATTTATATTCGACGTAAATCGAATTCTTATTAAAATGGATGGATATAAAACAGAGTTCATTCCAAAAACAAGGAAAAATAACAAAAGGAAGCATAATAAAAAGAAAAGAAAAACATACGAAGGAAATACATCTGGAATAGAAAACGAGATTGAAAACACAAACCCTGGTGATTTAGATCAAACTTAAAAAGCATAATTGAATCCTATGGCCACTGAAGTAGGACAGACGGAAAGAAACTGAGAATAGCACGCGGAAGAGGAGTCTAAAAGTATTCCCAGCGCGCCTCGGCTGAAGGGAAACACAGATGAAACTTTAATTATTCGGGAGGAAAATATCTTCATCTCGACACTAAATCGCCTCCTCTATTGTCCTCCTAAACTCCTGTAAATTGTTTTCCGCCCGAGGGGAAAATCTTGTTCCTCTTACCCCGTCAGACGCACATATATTAAACGCTAGGTGGGATTGTTTTGTTTAAGAGGTTCACGGGCGACGTACCCAGAGGGCTCTGGGGAGGCTCTGCTACCCTTTGCGTGGAAGGGAAAGAGGAATGGAGAAAATTGCCCCAGAGAGGTTATTGTGCATGCATACGCCGCGTGTACCGGACGCCCTCTGTTCTTGACAGTGTAAATGGCCGACCACTTGTTTCTGACAGCTTGGACCTTTCTCCCCCAAAAGCCCGCTCCGATACGCTTTAACTCTCTTTTACTCTCTCTTCCACTCTCTTTCCCTCCTTTTTTGTTCCTATTTCCGCGTTTTTCCTCTCCGCCCGACTTGATCCCTCGCATTTTTGCATGGCTTTTCTCGCCATCAGTCAATTTCCGTTCAAGCTCTTCTTCCTTTCTTCGCTTCTTGTTAAGGGTTTAGGAACGCGGAAAGAGAGGACACGAGTGGGGCTGTTTCCGCTCTCCTTTCGATGATTGCAACGGAGTTAATGTAGGATTTGATGCGGTCACAGTGATTCCATCCATGAAGATGGGCAGTGTGGGCAAGTGCACACTTATGTGAAAACATATGGTGATGATATAAATCTTACAGAGTGGACTTGGATCCAAAATGTAGCAATGCGTGAGGAAATTCTTAAAAAAAAACGTACAACTGCGGGATTAACATTTAGAGAAATACTATTGAAATGGCTCATGACCGGCCATTAAATAAATAGGATTACTATCTGATATTGCAGAAAAATCAGACAGTTTTAGTTCCGTAAAAATTTGTCAAAATTTTCAGAATTTTCTAATTCCAAATACCTTGTTTAAACTCACATTTTTGTTTTTCTCTTTCATAATCTACGCCACATACCCAAACGTCATTTCATGCATAATTATGGCCGTCTCTACTCTATCCCCCATATAATCATACATAGACATTAAGGATAAATAAAATAATTCACAGCGTTTATCAAAATGTCATTTCGCTTATAAAACTTCTCAACGAATTTTTCACGTCTCTATGCGTAAATTAGTTATATTCATGCAAAATAATTTCTGTTTTATCGATCTTCTTTACCTAGCGTAGAGACGTGTTGCACCACAAATTTGAGAAGTTTTAAGATTTCTAGCCCCGGAAGTATCTGTTTTGGTTTTAAAATTAAAAAATCAAAGATGTTAAAAATGAATAAAATCAAGATCTCTTAAAGTAATGGTAGTATAGCATTAAATACGTTGACAATAGCTAAGACTTCCAGGCAGGGACCTGCCCAAAAATTCTTTCACGGGGGACAGTTATTTTATCTGTAAATTGAACGCTCCCTTCGTTTGCAAATTTCTCACTCATTCCTCGTTCCATTGGAGGGCGTAACCAA
>KZ308130.1:1118739-1135655 GCA_000376725.2 Ladona fulva
ACACCGACCCACCTTGGCTACGCCACGGGTTTCAGATGTAAATTTCTTAAATTATTTGTTTTTCCTGTTGAAAGTTAGAGATATGTGATAATTACAATCTAGAAAAAAATATCATGAACCTGTTTCCTTTACTTATTAAGCTGCACCTTGGCTAAAATATTAAAATTCTGGAACTCGAACAGAAACCGACAAACGCTATTTATTCCGTTCCGAAATTCGGTAGCTAACAATATCAGTTAACTCAATCTTAAACAAACGAAGCTCTACTAAATATATGTACTAGCGACTCGCAGTTCACTAAAATGCAATCTTATCCATTCTTGAAATATGTTCTAAAATCTATAGAGGAAGCCTTAACCTTGAGGAACACCACATTTGGTAAAATAAAAATTCACAGAGTGAAAATGTAGAATGGAATTTTTACACAGTGAATTTAATTTCACCAAATATCTGTTCTAATATTTTGGAAATCAATTCTTATCGCAAAATATTTTCGAGAGTTTGATTAAATTTTAATTAAAAGCTACACATACTAAATCAAATTTCGGAAGGGTATAATATTAAATATTGATTTAGTAAGGATAATAGCGCGAAAAAAGTGTTCAAACCGGTTTGAAGAAAGTAGGAAGAGGGACCCTGGAACAGAACCGAAATTTGTTTACTTCGTTAAACCGGAGGAAAATGTACAGAAGTCTGACACCAAAATGTAGACCTTATCGAGGATATATTATTCTTCCTCCTCATTCCCAAGTTTTCATCACTCTCATTTCAAACATATTTTATTCGTTTCCCTAATATTTTCTAGCAGTTCTTTCCTATCCCCGTTTTCTCACTCCATTCTAATCTGCCAAGGAACTCCTCTCTCTGTCTCTCCGCTTTATCCCACCTCTTCCGCTTAACTCCCTTTTACAACTCCCTCTGGCTGTTTTCACCGAAATGACCTCTCGGAGTAAATTTACCGTATAAGCTTTAGCGTTTCACCGTTCTCTCTGCTTTCACCTCTATCTTCCTATCTCTCTCTCTTTCCTCTTCTTTATCACTTCTCTCTTGTGTACGAACCGAATCAAGAGTGTGGTAAATCCGACGGATTCTTTGGGGATTTTTTCCAACGAGAGTGACTCCCTTTTTTCATCGTGAGAATCTTTACATAATCTGCTTGCGAAAGTGCATAATCCTTAATCTTCCGATGTCATACGAAAATACTCCGAAAGAATGCGTGGAGATCGTTGCGCTTCCTGTGTTTGAATTACAGAGGGTCTCTCTATGCTTTTAACCCTCGTCGTTGATACTTAAGGACTTGGTTCAGCATAGCGATTTCTGATTCCTCGAACTGGACATGAACTGAATGTAGATGTTTATATTGACTTCTTTCTGCAATGATTTCGGAGAATTCACTTATGATAGTCCTATGGAGTAGGGAACGACATTTGTGCAATCTAGAACTGCTAATCGCGACAAAAATGAAAGAACGGTTATCTCACATGAGAAAGTAGTTAATGATTTTGAGATTGCTTGAACAGCATATATTATTGATATTAAAAATAAGAGTTACCTTTGAAAATATTTATTGTAACAAGGTTGAAGACTAGTTAGGATTGAGCCATAAGGTAATGCATGTAGGTATTTTGTATAGGTAGTAAATATGTTAAATGTATGTGACGTATAAAATGAACGTTAGTGATTTCTTATATTTATTTTTAACTGTTCTAGAGATACTAGAAAAGACTAAATGGAGACTAAGGTGACAACTGAAAGAATTGAGAACTCAGTCATCACTTTTTAATAAAATCAAGAGCTTCTACAAAAAGTACTTTGGAAGTAAACGTTAATTGATATCTTGGATAAAAACTGAAAAGGCTTTTCGTGCATATTCTTCATTAAATTATTTTATACACCAAGATAAGAAGGTGTAAGTCACACAGAAGCTCGCTTTCGGGAACCTTTATTACCTTAATCTATCATTTTTTTCACTCGTGGAAACTAAAAGTATATTTACGATTAAATTATTCTTATGAAAATGCATTACTTGCCATCAAAATATGAAAATTGTAACATTTTATGAAGTGTACATTTTTGATAGACTTAGAGAGACAAAGAAGTTCAACAGCCCTACATTAAAAATGACAATCAGTCGAATAGGCCCAACTGCAATTACTTATAGTTGTAAACCTACTTCAGTTTACGTGAGATTACATCGAATGCTTGTATTCGTAATTTTGAATTTTAAAGAATAAAGCAGTCGCCTTTTTCACGGAATCAATCTTGGCCGAAAACGCTACCCTAGACGTCATGAGAATGACGGAAGTATTATATCAGAAGATAATATCTTGCGCGTAATTCGATGCGGGAATTGACTTGCAAATTTCAGGGGCCGCTTTCATTAAAAAAATCCCCGTTTATCGTCCGTTCCTTCTTCGTAAAAATGAAAACTTCGACGCGAACACGAAAATCGCGATCTTTTTTCTCGTGCGAGAATGTCCTAAGGGGGGGAATTAATTTTTCATCCGTTTCTGGAAACCCTTGCGTGTTAAACGAGCCTTCCGAGTTGGCGTGGTCCGAGTTATCTCGTGTCGTTCACAGATGGCTCCTCATATTTAGCGTCACGTTGCCGTTTGAATAATTCGCGTGGACAAGAACGGCGTAGCCACCGCCAGCACAGTCGTAGGACGTCGGAACATACAGCAGGCTCCGAAGACCTGAAATTTCGCCTCGCAACAGATCCCGTGAGTGTGTATGCAACTCCTTTTTTAATCTGATTGCGGAAGGAAAGAATAAATCTGCCATTTCGCTTCAGCCAGATTATCAATGCCGGGGAAAAGGAGACCAATTATTTAGCGACGGGACATAAATTAAATTTCACGCCTCAGCAAAAATGTGTGCTCCTCGGTTCGGACGATCGAACTGGACGAGAAGAAAACTTATTACGCACTCGGATCCCAATTATGAAATTATCCGAGCCAATTTTTCACTTAAGAAATTTATTCGGGAGATAATTGACAGGGAGAGCGATAAATAAGGGAATGTGTATGTAGCCGTCATTTTGGTAATAACGCAGTCTCGCGCTGGATATTTTGTCTCTCTACAGAAAAACGAGCACCTGCAAAAGAAGAAAATGTTCCGGCACACATTTCGACCATGGTAAGGGGGATTCACTGTATTTACTAAATCATCGAAAGGAATCGGAACAGGAAAGAAATTTTCCTGAGGAATTACTTTAATAATTTAAACACCTACATCCATTAATATCAACGAAACAATTTGAAAGTGAAGGATAAACAGAGGTGAAAAATAGCGACATGACTGGGACTCGAACCAAGGTCTCGCTCTTTCTGGGCAGGTATTCTAATTAGAATACCTCCCCCGAAAGTGGGAGACCTGGGTTCGAGTCCTAGTCATGTCACTATCTTTTACATCTGTTTATTCTTTGTTTTTTACCTCATTGTACAAAGTTAACACATCGGTTAGAACTTCATGAATGTGAACTAAATAAAATAATGAACCACAAGTAATAGCAACAAACTAATATGAAAAGTTTCAATGGAACAAACATTTAAACATTTTTGTTGAAATGAAATAGTAGTAAGATGAAAGGAATGAGAAACCTGACGATGGCGCGACGCGTCGAAACCTAGGTCGTTTTTTCATTAAATGTCCTGTGTTAAGGAGTATAAGTTGTTTCTTGCTCCTTTCATCATGAATAGCTACCACAAAGTTGAGGCCGAAATAGTGGATTTTGGTAAAATAGTTGAAAATTATGGAATAACCATCACAAAATTTCATTCAGCCATTCAATTCAACTACACGTGCGATGATAAAGATCTTAAATCTTGGTAGAACTTTTATTAAGAATGAAATATAAGATTTTTAAAAGACTTTAATAAGATTTCCAATAAGATTTGAGATTGATGCAAATGTTAGAGAGAGTAATAAACTTATGACCGCGCATTTTATGATTAATCGAGAAGTGAGTTCATATATAACTTGTTCATATCCATGGCATCTTTACGACTGCACTAAACAATGTTTGATAAGATCAGTATGATGGGAATGGTAATGGAAATAATAATTTCTCAAATGGAAAAATGAAACATAAAATTCTGTAAGAGTTAAAAGCATTACATGCCGAGCATCGAAAATTTCCATCAGTGCACCCAATTCCATCTAAAAATTATAAAAAATATTGTAAAATTAAGAAATGTCTTCCTCTAATAAATAAAGGGTGTGTTATTCTCTACAGTGGGGATGTGTAGTTCAAGAAAAGGAAATTGTTTACGTCAGACCTGAGCGATCAAATAAATCATTATTAGAAATCTCTCTTGATAGACATAGTAATGAACGAATGCTGGAGACAAATTTATTTCATTTAGTCACAATAAGCATTTGGATCGGTTACAATTACTGAAGTTCTCATTTCTTGAACTTTACTTATGATTAATTGCTTTAATTTTCATATCTAATTTTCATGTTTCCTTTTCTTCGCCCTTATCTTCAGCCTCCCGTCTCCCTCTTACACTGCCAACATCTTCTTTAAGTCATCGAAAATTTTCTATTGTAATTTACTTAAGATTCAATATATTTTTGTTTGTAAAGTCATGCAATAACTCATACGTCTGGTATCGTTTCCAATTATGTTTACGACGATTATATTAAAGCAATTACAGAATCACTTAATGCATAGAGAAACCTGAAAATTGCTTACTAACTAATCTACTCAGGTTATTTAAAAAAATGTTTAGCTACCATCTCCAAGGAAACTGTAGTAGCAAAAATTACTCGTAAAATTTTTCCACATATATTTTTAACCTCATTCATTTTCCTGTCATGGTTTTCCACTCTTTCAAGCCTGGATAACTGATATCTTTTAACTATACCAAGAAATCAATAAGGCGACATAAAAAATAATCTGGTGACCTGTAATATCCTTACAATTCATTCCGAAGCAGCAAGATTTACATATTTCATTTTTATTATACTCTACTATCTAATCCAATTTTCTTACAGCGTTAAAGTTGTATAAAGTCAGAGTCAGACAAGCTGTCTCCCCTTACTTTCTAATCAACATCGAAAAAGTAGAATCTTCGGCAGAAGGGGGCTAAATTGAAAATAATTACTATAGTTGAAGATAGTTGAGTTCCGCTGAGGGAATTCGTATACTTTATTGTCATTTTTAGCGCCCTATAGTACGAAAATAAATGGCTAATCTATGCACGCTCCGTGGCTATCTCCTCACTGCTGTCTCCCTCAATACGTCTCAATACATTTTGATGCTTTCCACTTTATGATCGCGTGGGAAGTCTATTCGAACGAACTTTCGCAACGTCAGAAAACTAGAGGGCGATAAATCTGTCAGATGAAAATCGATTTCAGAGATTGTAAATTAAAGGTAAGTTTATACCTGCATATTAAGCCTTTTCCGAAACTCACGCCTTACCACAAAGATCGTACTCATTCGATCGAGTGTTTAGGAGAGCAGAACATTCTAAACTGGTACGATGATTTACTATAGCATCTGATATTTAATTTGGTTTGTTTCAAATACTGATATGTATTCATAGAATTCACCGATTATCGATGCGTTTATCGAAAGAAACATGTTTTATGACGTTGAAGTAAAAGAGTTTGAAGAAAGAATGGGCATTTGACATATCTATAATAGTTGGTACGGTTGAACACGTATTTAAGTCCTTTAAAAATATTAGTTGTAGTGATACCTCTGGTAACTTCAGAAAGTTTTGTTAGTGATGCCAGAAGTGATATAACTTATGAAGTTTAATTAAAATATTTATCGACATTTTACAACCTTCGAAACCCCAGCATAGTTTTCAATCTCACAATTTCTGAGTGAATTATCCAAATATCAAGAGACATTACTGAGTTTGAATCTCTAATTTAAGCGCTGAAACTGTTAAAACTTTAATTTGCTCAGGAAACCTTTCGTTAACGTATAAGGTTCGGAATCAATAATAACTGAGAATATTTTGGAATTAAATTTTATGAGTTGCCATTCAATTATTCCTATAACAGTTATGTTATTAAAATCAGTCGCGCATACATAAAAAAAATCTGTAACTGTCGTTTTCCCTGCCCTGTCCTGTCAAACGCCGAAAGGCGGCTTGCAGGGTACAAATGTAGATGTATGTAGATGTTTGAATTTAAAGTAAAATTCAATTTGAAATGACTAAAACTGCGTAATATACTCTGACGAGGAATAACTGAATTTTAAATTATCGGTAGAATAGTTGGCTGCGAGAAGTGGGAGACAACAAAAGAAATCTACTTGATTCGCACGAAGAATGGTATAATCAAGTGATATGAAGGGAGTTCTGAGCTGACAACGCCCATTTCGAGCGAAATACACCCAAAAGAGAACGGTTAGTAAATCTGATGTTGACACTAACAGGGTTAAGACCCTTTGCTCAGAAAGACTCGGAAGTTGGTAGCACTGCGTGGCACGAATTAAAACCCGCTTTGGGAGCAGTAGGGCGGCGAGACATTTCTCATCCGGCGCCATAATTCAATCGAGCAATTAACATCGCCTCGCGCACTTTATCTCTTCCAAGTAGCGCACGTCATCTCTTTGAGATACAAGTCCCCATTTTCCTAGCTCCTTAAGCGATTTCAGGTTACCCAGGACGCACTGCGCAAAGATTGACCAACGATGTGAAGTATTTGGGCAGAAGAGAAAAGGGAAGATAAATTAGGTTTTCTCTCTATATATGCATTAAGCATAAGTATCTAACTCAGCAATTTGTATAGCTCTCTTCCTGAAGAGTTTGATATTTTTTCCAGTATTAATTTTGTTACTAACAATATTTGAATATGTAAGTATTATAATCTAGTAGTTTTAGCAAAGCCCAATCGTTTTTTTTTCAACTACACACGCTTACTGTTGGAGTAACTCTTGCAGAAAGATGTACAACAGAAATTAATGCACGTTGGTATGATACCACCCCAGAAAACGGGAAGCGAGAAAGATCTTAATCTCGAATAAAAATGAAAGTGAGAAGACGACCGCTCTCCTTTTCCTTTCAAGGCCAGCTTCAATTTAAATGAGAATGAGCAATTACAATGTAGGAAAACGGTTATGAACATACAACGTAATTTATATTTATAATGCATCTAGCTGGTTTCTAACATCGATCTATTTTCTTTTCAGATAACTTATTTCCTGCCATAAAAGGTACTTATACACGCATCACAAGAGGATATGCAGTCGCATGAATTGGCTAATGAAGAGTATTCTCAAATTGCAACCTTCAATGATACGTTGGAGATTCTAGACACTAAAGTAATTCATCGCACAGTTATTAACAACGTCATATAGTCCCAAGGAAGAATGGACTTGAAAAAAGTCTGACGGGACCGGGGAGACCCGGGTTCGATTCCCGGTCCCGTCAGACTTTTTTCAAGTCCATTCTTCCTTGGGATTTTTCCTGGGTGCGCACCATCTTGCGCAAAGTCACCCTTACCCGTTTTCCTAACGTCATATAGAGTCATCTTACAAGTCCATATTGTTGAAATATCGTATGATAGTTAGTTCTTAATCTTTTTCAAGCACAAAATTTAAATATTCCAATGACGTACGGTTCTTTAATAAATAATAAATCTTGGTACACCAGGTTACAAGATATCATAATTTATACCATTTAAACTTCGAAACTTTTTCTTAGGCGCGGGAAATTACTGAGGAAATAACTACCTGCGTTCGATAAATCAACACAGACCACACACAAACTCCAAGTTTTGCGATATCATAGGAGTATAAGCAACTTCTCAAGAAATCATGAAGTTCAGCAATAAAAATTTACTTATACCTTTAAAATTAATGTTGTTATATCCACATTCATCACGGGTTCCTAACATTCGAGTGTATTATGGCAACTTTCCATAATGGATCAATTTCCTCGCGTTTAAGTTTCGCAATTTGCATTCTTAACATACATTTATACTATACGTAAATCCTGGCTCACGTGTGCTTCAATTTAGGAGGGAGAAAATTGTATTCCAATGAGTACAACAATTTCTAACCAACATTAATTTAAAATTCAAGCAATAAGCATAGGAGCGCGCTATTCGTTCACAAAATCGGTATCTTGTGAAAGTCATTTCACCTTGAATACTCCTAGTATATATAACATAGTAACGCTGAAATCAAAGTTTATTAACGGTTAATATACCTAACAGTCCGGAAACAAGCATTAAGCATATTATCAAGCATTAGCATAACTTATGTTCCAAGAAGCTTTCGGATTGAACACTTTAAAGACAAGAATGACTATGATATGTTATTTACACACAAGATTTTATGGTGTAGGATGAACAAACTATGTAGTATTGTTAAAAGTGCTTCGGCAGGTGATGTAATTTCGCACGTAGGCTCCCACCGGGATTCGAACCCGGGACCGCTTTCAATGAAGTCGAACGCGATGCCCACTTGGATATTCGGGAGACCAACAAACTATGGCGCAGGAGAAAATTACTGGAACAAAATAATCATGAAAATATTTATTAAATAAACTCGTTATTGTTGAAAAATGGAAAGAGGTTGCTCATAATTTTTCTTATCGGCACTCCCACGGTTTTCGTGGATACCTTAACATCAAATGTCAATTGGTCAAAAATATTAGTAAATATGAGAGCAACTTCTCATTGCATCAGCTTTATATAATAGCTTCCAATTACAGTTCAATACGCAATTAAAATCTCATTCAAGATGGTATTGTAGTAAAGCATCACATTAAATAATCCAATATTAACATGAAAGAACATTTTTCGATGAAAGATACAGATTTTCGTAAATTGTACAAAATATAGCTCTTCCAGTCGTTATCGAAACGTCTAAGATGAAATAAGCAAGCAAATTGTTTCATGAATATCCATAATTTCATTCGTTTTGATAGAGTTTTCCCATCATTCTCGACAAAATAGCCTGTAGACAAAATATAACCGTATAATATGTTAGAAGGATATCATAGCACATATTTCCTACAAGGAGAATTTTTAGAGTGTTTAGAGAAACAAAAAAGTAAAAGAGTCCTCCCTCAAAACTTCCCCAAGAAAAAAAAAACCTGACATTTCACTATAAAAGTCATCTTTAATGACACCGAATGGTTAGAAGGGCCGTTAATTTACAACGAGCGTTAGGACGGACAGACGATGTCGAAACGCGTATCATTTCGCATCTGTCCGACAGATGTACTCCATCCGGACAGAGAACTCATTAGATAAAAAACACGGGGACAACGTTTCGGACTTTACGAATTTATTGCTCGACGCATTTACTCGCGCGCAAAAACTTCAGGAGGCGCGACAGACTTTGCTCATACGCCTCCGCTAATATTTCAGAGAATGCAGATGAGAGGATTATGAATCCTTCGCTCTTTTCCTTCTGGACCGTTTGCCTCGCATCTCATAACGCCATTCAAAGAGGAATGAATGGCTTAGTTACCCGGGAGAGGGCGCGAGAAAGAGCCAACACGGTCGCACGGCCTTCCTCATTTGTAGTCGGGGCAATTAAGTCGACCTTTTGCAGGTCCGTTGCAGTTTAACAAAAGGATTCTTGTACGAGATGCACTGAAGAAAGGGGATGTCACCTACTACGGGGTTCGAGGCTAAAAAGTACTTGGTACGCGCCTTTAGCGATGCAGCAAGCGTTCCTCGAAAAGGACAGAAACAGGAAATAATCGGGCGTTTATGTCATAAATCATGTGCTGCCGACATTCCTTATAAGAAATAACTCCGACGTGACACAAAAGCGGCATAAGAAATTAAAGCTTTTTGTTCCTCAAAGAACGACCATTATAGTTAATTTCCTGCTATTTGTGCAAAGGTGACTTTCCGTAGCTAAGCTTCGTTGCTTACATTGTTAGGGAAAAAGTTTCCATCTGTGTAATCACGCGTAGAGAGGGTACCTACATAGACGGTTGAGATTCTGAGAATATTTCAAGTGATTAAAAAAATTGTCGTTAATTATGAGCAGTCACGATTTATTGAGTGCAGCGAAGTATTGGATGTCATCATCTTCAATACGTTATGTTGAAAATCTTCATATATCAGTCGTTAACCCGAATGTCTGGCGTAACCACATGGCATCGCAGTTAATTACTTGAGTAAATCAGCTCTCAGATAGTATATTCAATAAACATTGCTAAGATTTTGATAATTTTATCAGTCTCAGGTTTCATTATTTTCTTTTTAATTTTTAATTACCGATTCGTTCGTATATTTTTGTGACAACGATCTGAATTCAGTGCAAACAGTTAAGACGATAATTTTTCGTTTCTTTTTGCTGCATCTGCTATAATCTTACTTTCTCCTACCTATCTAGCTTACAGAAGTAGACAAACAGTTGCTTTTAGCTTCATAGTTTAACAATAACTTGAGGTGTTATGTGTTATGAAGGGTTTCAGATTTTTTCTTTCCTTGCTTATTTATTGTATGTAATGAATATCTGATATTCATGAAAATTAAAAACAATCAGAATAAACATTATAATTTCAGAAGTTATATGTTACTTAACCAGTTGTAACTAATTACTATTTATTTTCTCAAACTGCCATTGTCCTCCAAGCGGCCTGAGAACTGCATATAGACATATTGATAGCATTTAATCTATTTTAAAATTAACGATGCACATATCCTAAAGACATTTCTGAATTCCTCCTTTACCATCTTCCTTTGAGCAAAAAATATTCATGCTTCATATACCTGCTGGATCTTTCCGATACATCTAACCTCTGCTGAATTTTATAATAAATTTACGTTTCAACATAATGGTTTTGAAGCCCCTGTGAGTGTAAGTTTAAACAGGGATTTTGCTCTCTTTGAGATATGCTGTTAAGTTAAAACTGCGAGACGTTTAAGATGAACAATATTCATCTACTCAGGGAATTAACGAAACGAGCATTTCAAACTGGAAATATCTCCGGTTAATTTTATTCCACTTTTATGAAGCGCAGAGCTTACTTTACGGTCCTAATAATGTTTTCCATTAAACTGCTCGTTTAATATTAGACCAGAATTTTTTTGCTTCAGGGACGATTTAATTTTTCATCACGTATGTAAGGTTGCGCGATACATCTCGTTATTATTACAAAGCGTGCTTGAAATAATTGGCTTTTGCAACTGCCGTTAATAACAGAGGGTTCCGATGGATAACAAGAAAGGGGCCATAAAGACCTAGCTCTATCATTAGCGCTAATGACTTTATTAAATATGAAAGACATCGAAATCAAACTGTGTGAGGAGATATCTCCCAGATCCCTGGATCATTAAGACCGGTTGTAATAGAATACACGCCCAGCTCTATATTAAGGCAAGTTGGTCCGGTCTTTGTGAAAAGATACACCTTCTCACTCCTCCCTTGGATGAATACGTGGAGAATAAACGTAACTCCTTATCGTTTCGATACATCGATAGACGTGTTCATAGATAAATCGAGAGGGAGACTCAAAATTTCGATTAATCGAACAGCTGAAGTTTTTCTAAAATCTAGATTGTTTTTCTACATAACCGACCTTTATACTACTTTTAAGCCTAATTTTCTTCGACTTTTTTCGATTTTTATCGAATCGATATACCACTTTGATAGATCGAATTTTTCAGCAATCAATCGATGGGAAATTTCTACATTTCTTTTCTACACGTCCGTTCTTTTAATCTACTTTTAAACTGTAATTGTTCCCTCAGATAAATATAGGGTGACCAAACAGTGCTTTGAATCAATTATTTACATGGAATCGATACATCGCTTCGATAGATCGACTTTTTTAGCAATCAATCGATGGAAAGTTTCGAGAAGCCAATTAATCGTAAATATTTACGCGTGCTGCCCATTTCAACGTAACCGGTCCTTCGAACTATTTTTAAACTCCGATTTCCCGTGACCTAACACTCCCTCCCCCCACATGCTTCCGTCAAACTCCGTACATATTCCAGCCCTCTCCTCAGACTGCAATCATCCTTCCCCACGCCTCGTTATCACCACTCTTGCTTACACAGCTACTTCATTTCAAACCTTGCTCTTCATTTAATTGCCTTCCCGGCGTTTCCCCGCCCACACTGCGATATTGTACTTCTTTCCCCTACCCCTCCATGAGACCCCCACTCCGCCCCCTTTCCGTACCGCGGTTAATTTACGATTCCTGGCTTAAGCGCTCCATTGTGATATGTAGGTCGCTAGATTTTGAACTCCCCGGCCATTAATGAAGGCGCTTTCGTCATTTTTTCTGCCCTTTTCCCAACCTTTTTCGGGCTGAGAGACTAATATAGACAAAGAAGTGAAAATACTCCAAATGCTGTCCTCGCGAAAAAATGCCCGCGGACTAATTTGGTAGATCGTCAAATGGGGCGCAGCTCGCGGGGTGGACTCCCTTTTTATTGCATCTCCGCGTTATGCATTTATACGGGGCAATTTATTCCCTTTCTTCCCTCCTCGCTTTTAATTTTTTGCGGATTAAAAAGGAGGATCCGAATATGTGCGCCTCGTTTCTTTGAGTTGCCTCTGGATTTTTAAGCGATCCGCGCTGTTTTTGATGTTGATATCACCGGGATTAAATTTAAGGAGCGGGATTAAGGATTCATTAGAGCGGACGATAAAGCCGAAAATGAAGCCCTAAGTTGTGAGTGCGGTCGGCATGTTATACTCCCTTGAATCACGCGAATGCTATATGCTCGCTCGGAAAACCCACTCTCTGGATCGTACGTCTCTTTGAGTTTGGTCGTGCTCGTGGATATTACCGAAAATAAACGACTTGCGTTTTCAAGAGGAAGTCAACATTCTAATGCTATTTTTAAACATTAAAACGATTATAAATATAACATAATAAACCAATCAATTATTTCTTATTTATTTTTTTATGCTGCACGATCTTATGAGCCCATTAATGTTTTAAACATTTGGTACACCAATCAATCAAAACATTAAATCTTTCTAAAATGTAAAAATTCACTCGAATCATCGGAAGTCATATCTAAAAATTTCCAAGCTTGTATTGTGTTATCCATGTGCAGTGATAGTGTTTCGAGGTGATTTTACATTGCATCTTATGTAATATATACCATTAAATACAGCACCCTTCTTCACTATTTATTTTACATTAGTATTTTTAAAATATGCTAAAATTACCGATGACAGCTTGCTCATATCTGAGCAGTCTAAAAATTATTTAACTTTTTTATACGCTTTATTTATATTAACAGATAATATGTGAACTTCTGATGAAGACAAAGGTCAAGATAAATATATTTTGAGCGAGAGTATATTTTTTTATATCCTGAGACTTTTCCCTGGAATTCCTTGATGACATTTCCCTGAAAATAATGAGATCACAGGTTGATAACCTGCCGTAACTTGAGAGTATCTAATACCAAATAATATCACCAATCCTCTAATATAATTACTCTACATCAACAAAAATCCCTTTTCTTTCGTGGAAATATAAATTTTTAAGCTTAAATGTTTTTAGTTTGTATTTATTTTTTAAGATAAAAATGTATTTTCATTGTCATTTTTGCCCGCAAGAAACCTCACGTAAATCTATGAAGATCACCACAGTAGCATATTTTTTAAGCACTAATGAGTTTATTGGCTATTTTTATTTGTAGTGTCTTGAGGGAAATCAGCCTCTTTTTATTTTAAAATCAACTGACTTGCGAGTAACTTTGTGGTATTCCATAGCCAAAAAGGAAAAGAAACAGAATGAAATTTTCACTAGCAACTAAATCCTGTATTTAATAACTAAGCAAAAAAACCACAGGAGAGGCACACATGAATGGCACACGACATGTTTCAACGCTTAAGCGTTATCTTCAAGACTTGAAGATTCAAGACTAAAGTCAAGAAGACTTCTTAACGGCAATTAGCAACATGATTTGGATGAAGATAATACTCTCACTGATTATTTTGATAGTAAAATTCTAACAACGTGAAACTTCCAGTAATGTAATCAAGTTTCTTAGTTGTATTATATATAAAATTCCCAATAATTTAGGAGGATAAAATGATTTAGAGAATAACGGGAACCCGTACTTTGAAACACATTTATCATCACATGCCTCTCACTCAATCGTAATGAATTAAGATACACGTGCTTTCGACAACTTAAGAGAAACATAAGAGGGTTTGCAAGATTGCATTAGTATACTACTCACTAGATATCGAAAATAATTCTATGAAAGAATTAATATCAAAGTTATAACATAATGATAAAGTGTTCTGGGTATAGTTCCTTATATGAACATGTTTATCATCCTTGATATCCCCTAATTTTGGTCGCCCACACTTTTCGAATTCTTTTAGTTTCGAAATAATATCTTTTCGCGGCTAATGAGATCCATGTACGGTAAGATAGTGTTGCAGGCTGTCGAACACGCTTCGTTAACGCAAATGAGGAATAATGAAGCACCTAAAACACTTCCCTGCGGAATACCAGCAAAGTTCACCGTAAAATTGCCCTGCTTACAAGCGAGATTAATGATTGAAATGATAAATTGACGTACACGCGAATAAAATCACATTCCATCCACGTAGTCTCATCGTTTGAGACCCGCAAAACCCCACCATCCACTACGGGGAAGACAATAGATATTATTCCAACCGCTCATTATATCCCATGGCTAATTAACGTCCGGAAAAGAGGGGGTTTCTGATAATACAGCGCTGCTGAGCACCACAGCCTCGTCGCTCTCGTATATATTTATATATTTCTTCGTTGCGCCACTCAGAACAAAGCCCCTCATCCTCCGTCAAATCGCAGATGAAACAACGCCTGGGGATTAGGAGGGGATTGTGTTACAACCCCTTCATCGGCAAACCACCATCAACTTAGCCCCAATTATTTAGGGCGACACTCATAAATAATTAGGAGAAGCACAAAAAAGTGTCGAGAGAGAGAACATGAATTCCTCGACTTTCAATATCTCCCAACCGCTGCGAAATTTCCTAAAACATTCTCCTTCAAAGAGGAGCACTTATCTGTTTCCTTAGTGCTCCTCCCCCCTTTCCCTCCACCCCCACTTCCTTCCTCTTCCACCCAGCTTCCGTTGGGGCTGGATCAGGTCACGGTCTGCCGTGTAGGATTACTGAGCGCTCCGGCTAATTATCCTGTATCTCGCCGAGAGCCGCAACCCTAATTGGCAGGGCCGTATAACGAGGGTTGTGAGGTTGGGGGGAAATCTGGGGAAAGGGGGGAATCTGAGGGGGGAGATGCCGCCCCCGGCGTGGGAGGAAACAGCAACGACGTAGTCTGTCTTAAAAATTGTTTTCGTAACGTAATTTATCGCTCGGTATTCCGTCGATGTCGTTGCGGATAAAACTAATTTTTGTAGCGAAAACCCCAATCAAGTGTGGGGTTCATGTTCAAAATGAACCTATCCTTAAACGTGGTTAACGTGGGCGAGGTTTGGAAATAAAATAGAACTAAAGCATCATGATGAGATCAATAAACAAACACATAGTTACAACACGATATATGGTACAGGACTTTTTACTTAATGAATACTACAAAGAATAATTACATAGTGCAATAGTACGGCTTGTACCATGATCGAAACAATAATGGTTGAAATATAGTTAATTACGATGACGACGTCATTATTGGACAAAACTATAACTACCCAGTGATTCTCTTCTTCCCTCCGACTTATCAGCCCATCTTAGGAAAGATAATACATTATGTAGGAATCCATGTTACTAATGCATAAAAAAGTAATTCATATATCTTTGAAGCGACAAGACTAACCCGATTCAAAAGATAATTAGACCATTCCCTAAAAGTATTGCTCGATTCTGAAGCAATATTCAGACACCCTTTGAAGAGACTACCTTAGAGATCGTCTTCTAAGAAAATTTAAGAATTTAATAAGATATCGATGAGATGAGCCTCGATATTAAGTAGATTCCACACGTTTCTGTAATGCCTGAAACGCATAACTTCATAAGGGTACTTTAGGATTCACTCAGAAATACAGAAAAAATAGGAGAATTTAGATACTCACCATTCCGCTTGTTAATTTACTTCTCTTCTTAACAACTAATATTAATCATTCATTTTTATCCGGATTTATTTTATACTTACTCATTCTGCGCTTGAGACTGAGTTCCTCGACAATGTTACACAGATTAAATATCGGGTCGTTGCAAACACGATCTGCAAAAAGTTCCTCAAAACTTTATCAGGCTGGGAAATGACTACGGAAAGATGGCACTCGTTTAGAGTTGGGAGAAAAGTTGAAAACTTTATGTACACAATTCCATCGTAAGTAATATGTTCCATCGGACACGAATGTCTTCTGGCAGCGAGGGAATTTACGAAAATATGACAGAGATTAACAAACACATTTCTCTGGCATTAGTCGAGAAACTAATTTTAAAGAGCTAATGATGATGAAAATGCATAGCTGGCGTACCCAAGTCCAAAAACTTCTCGAGAAACTCGGTCAGGCTCGCTAATTATGTCGATGTATCATTCTCTGAATTATCGCTGCATTTTATTCCCTCCGAATTTCGCAGAATGACTTTACTGCTTATTGCACGCGTTTCGGAATTAGAAGCTGCAGATGAATTTTCTCCCAAAAATAAATAAAAGACGGAAAGTTTTAATTAGCAGATCTTCAGTTTGTTTCTCTCTCTCAGAGTTGCCATTGTTATATTTTTGGAGGACGTGGTGTATACTTGATGCGAAGTATTTGGAAACGAGGACATAAGTCATCTTATCAACAAAATATACGAAATACCTTATACCTGGAGAAATTTAGACAGTAGTTTTGTCTTAAATGTATCACCTAACTAAAAAATAGGATAATATATCTCCCAAACGGCATGGAGAAATGTTCTGGCGGGATAGCTCAATGGATAGAGCAACCGACCGGCAATTGGGAGACCCGGGTTCGAGTCCCGGTTCCGTCAGACTTTTTTC
>KZ308130.1:1137530-1245178 GCA_000376725.2 Ladona fulva
ACAGTCTTTAAAAAGAAATTTAAAGCAAAACACTTTCATAAACAAAGTAAAAAAAACTGGAATTGATGAAGTTTCCGAGGATTGAGTATAAACTGGAAGATTTTAATTTTTACCCAATGATAAGTAAAATGAATACAAATTAAATAACAGTCGATATTAAGATCTTTAGATTTTAGTATTAAATATAGTTCAATGAATGAGTATGTAGTCATTAATCATTAGTACCAGATAGAGAGAATTGACTGTTAGATAAAAAAAATTCAAAGAATCGTTTTTGAAATCGGAAATTAGGTTAAAAATGCTAAGATTTCGATTACGCAAAATAGGACCGATTTTTCCGATTCCCAATTCCGATTATTCCTCCATCAGTAGTATTTACAATGGAATTATGTTATCTTGTATCGAAATGAAATACAGCTAACCGATGAAGAAATCTTAGGTCCTTTGTTTTACATTTTACGCATGAGTTTATCAGTGATATGCCTTTATGTCGCTCTATCGATGAACACACTGCACGTAAGGGGAGAGGAATAAAAGCAACTTTACTGCAGAATTTTTAATTGACATTTACCGAGTAATAGGTATATTTTATTTCTCTCTCTTATCATGAAGAGCTACAAAAAGCTGAGCCTAATACAGCGGATATTGTTGACACATTTGTACTAGATATTTCGCGTCATACAGGACTCCCACACATCCCTCTATTGTGTTATTTCGGGCATGTCAACCCGGAAATTAAGAAATATTCTGTATCTATTTAAATATAACCAACTTAGCTATTTTATATCCAACCTTAAACTAACTTGACTACGCTAAACTGCTCTTTCTTCTTCTGAATTTGTTTATTTATAGGTTAAGACTGAGCAGGTCAGTTTGCCCTTACTATTCATTAAAAATTACAATGAAACATTCAAAAAAGCAATAATGAATTGCAATAAGCAATTTGCGTATATTTTCACAAATAAACCTTAAAACAGTGCTGACAGAAATCGAAATCAAATATCACTCGAACGCGGAACGGCAATATGTGCATAAGTAAAATTCACATGGTTCGACGTGAGACTGCGAGGAATGCCATAAATAAATCATTCCGAAAAATATGGGTTAAGCCCTGGGAAATATTAAAACCAATTAATTCATTTTGCTGCTATAACCATTTGTACGAGTACGTATAACATTTTTAGGTTATTACATGAAGCATTTTATGCTACGTCTTTTCTTTCGATGCCAAGTATTCATAATTAAATTTGGAAACCTTATTTCGACGCAATGAATATTATTACTCCTAGTTAAGTGAGAAATTCAAGGAGATGTAACAAATAGAAAGTTTTTTAATAATAGACTTACTGCTCCATTTCCTGATTTATCGATATATCTCCTTCGAATTATCAAAATATCAGTTT
Source organism: Ladona fulva (assembly GCA_000376725.2). Classification (NCBI taxonomy): domain Eukaryota; kingdom Metazoa; phylum Arthropoda; class Insecta; order Odonata; family Libellulidae; genus Ladona; species Ladona fulva. Next base: position 1,138,934 of record KZ308130.1, read on the forward strand.
CAATCTGAATAAGATGATACGAGTGTGCATTGAATGAGAAACATAGCCTTTCGTTTTTCATTTTGCTGTCGTGAGAAAGACAGGGAACTCCCACTCCGGAACCTCTTTCGCTTGACAAGTTGGTTTTGCACGTACTGTACGGGTTGCGTGCATCTAAATTTTGCTCAGAATTGAGAGGGTTAAAAAAGGAAAGGGGGAAAAAATAACGATTGGCGCTCTCCACTTAAATAACTCTGACGGAAAACGCGAAGTTTTCGAACTCTTTGGAGTATCGAATCCAGAGTTGAAGAGCATGCGATCGGCTACGAATGCGTCCCCTCCATTTCCGATTATGAAAAGTGCGTGAGAGTGGATTTACATGGGTATTTTCGTTACCATGAACGTGTGTATCATGGACCAACTCTACTATGCAAAAGATCTGGAAAGTATTTCGCGTTGCATTTCATAGGCATATCGCCGTCATTAATTTGCAACTATGTAAGAAAACGTAATAGGAAATTAATTTTATACACTAATTAAAGTTTTGCATTGCCTTTTCTCCGGAGCTTTTCAAAACAACTTTCAAGAGTTTCGGAATATGAGGCTTTGATGAAGATTGTTATATTTCCTAAATGAGTAAAGTCATTTACGTTTTCTTTCATCATTATGTGACTTTTAATAATGTTAACCAGAAAGATGACAATTACTCGTTTTAAAATGGGTAAATTTTTCCCCGTGCCCTCCTAAACAATGCCAACGTTGGTTATTAGCAAACTTTTAGTTAAAACTGCTGTTTAAACAGCAGCAATTTCATGGAAAAAAAAGGAAAGCCGAAATATGAACAGCGGCACCTTATACGCGGTTTCCACGAGGTCGTCAAAAAGGAAAGGTTTATAAATAAATTTATTATAATAATAAATTAATTTCCGAGAAAGAGGTATCAGGCTAGGATATTGCCTGTCTACGTCTATCTTCAATAATTCTGCTGAAGAGATAACAAATAATGCTTTAGAGAAAGCAAAATGTGCTGTAGTGTGGGGGAAAAAGAATAGACTGTGGAATAAGCAGACGATGAAGCATTGCTGGCAGAACCAAAAGAGGAGCCAAAGTGTAGGAGGATATTGTCGATCAACTGGGACTTAAATGGCTATTAAATTTCAAATAATCACCTAGAAATATTTGGATTTGATTGAAAGAATTAATTTCAAAAGCATCAGAGACATACATTTTCAAAGTAGTCATTTAGTGAGACATGCTAGAGGATTAAATGAATTAAAAAGAAGTATTTACTTGGAAAGATCGAATGAATTTTAGAAATATCCGACTAAGAAATTTTTTGAAGAAACCTTTCAGATGAATTTACTGCAAGATCGACATGAGAAAAATTGCTGATAAAAATCAGAACTTTGATATCTGTTATATTGTAATATTTAATCAATTATATCTGAATAATATAATCCTTAGAGATGAAAAACTTAGTTTATCATTCAGAAAGAAGAAAGGCGTTGTACTTTTTCCACGAAAATATTTTCATTTAATGACTAATACGGCCAGATTTCGTCGAAGAAACTTCATCATCAGGTGACTTGGATATATCCGTAAAAATATTCATACGTAGGGAAAGATAATTATAAATAAGTTTACAGAAACATAATTATACATATTTATACATACATATCTTGACTGTGACTGTTATAGTTTATCCTTTCCTACACTTAGCAACTACGAATCAGATAGTAAAATATTAGGTATGCTACACTTTTATGCTACATCAATCAATTTCTCAAGCCCTTATNTTTTTTCAGATAATTCAAATATCTAGATATAAAATGGGAGATAAAAAATTAACTTTGGAGTACCCGAAGCAGAAAATTCATTCAAGAGAACACCGATAAAAACTGCAGTATATGAGGCTTGATGAATACAGACCTCTGTCGGCAGCGAGCTTACGTAACATATTTAACGTGATTAACTACTATACGTGGTTGATTTATGAAGTATTTTTCTACGGCTTTTCTAAAGCTATGTTTAGTATAAAGTATTTACGTAGGGCTTTCTCGAATTCGTGATGGGGAGTTCTCTTTCGTGGTCCTAAACGAATGGAGCAGCAGAACCAAAATCCAGGGAGATTTAAACAGCAGTTTAAGTGGCTCTTTAACCTAAAATTTACCCCATCCTAGATATCATTCTGGGATAAATTCAGTAAGTACTAAATTACCTCAATCCATAAATCCCCCAACCGCAAATCAACACAATAATATTCTTAAATATGGTACAAATTGCTTAATGAATTTAGACCTCTCAGTCTGTTAGGAAGCACACGAAGCCAAGCATTCCGATAGTATACGTGTATAAACCAGTCGCGAAAGTCGAAAGATTATGAAAAATTCTAATAACATCGAAGTCTCATTTAATTTTCAATTAGAAAAAGCTTGCAGCTGAAAAATGAAATGCATCATATTGATTATTTACATCTATTTTCGGGCACGAATGACTGTTCTTTCAAAATAAAATAACATCCGTTCTTACTCAATAACACTCGCCAGCGATCATTTCTGTATTAAACACGAAGTCCTCCTATTCTTGTCATTTGTACAAACATAAATATTCAGCGGTACCTTGGTAAACGACGGCCTTAGTTAATGACGTACCCGGTTAACGACGAGTGGCTGTTAAGAAAAACTGTCTCGGGTCACAACGCAGTCTTTAGTTTACGACGCCTTCTGGTGAAGATTGACTGTTAAAAACTTCTTTTATGACTATTCTTTTTATTCATGATGTATTTTATGTAGCAAATATAACTGAATTAATTATATGTAACCATATTTTAATGAAGTTTAAATGCGTTTTATCTGGATGTTTGACATGCAGTATGGTTTTGGAAAATCGAGTATTGGATAACGACGGTTTTGGTATCACTAAGGTACCACTATTTTAAACAATTTATTAGGAATCTCAAAGGACATGAAAGCGTTATACCGCAAGAAATGTCCCTCAGGGTTTCAACTATATATTCAGCTATATCGAATCGTGGTATATACAAATATTCCATTTTATTTAGTTTCGGCATCATTAGCAAGGCTGAGATACAAAATCGTTTAAATATAAGTGAGTTAGAGAAGTAAAGGCCGCAGTGAACGCAGAAAGAGACCGCGTGTGGCCTGAAGATCGCATTCCCCACCTCTACCACTGAAATTGATGCCCATGAATTCATGCATTTTGGCGTTTTTCTCCTTCTCCGCCCCCTCACGGGCTCTCTCTGCCCCTCTCGAGCCCATTTCCACTCTCTCAAGTGTCGGACAGTTAAGTCACGGTCGGAGATGCTCCGATATCGAAACTTACGGCGCCTGTTTCAATTTAATGTGATTCCGTGACCCCGTCTCGTTATTCTCGAACCGCACGTGAGTCCTTCCGCCGACAAAAACCCATCTGTCCGCCGTGACCGCTTATTCCCGGGGATTCCTGCGACTAACTTCCTTCATTTATTCCCTTTTTCACTCGCCAACGCTAGGAAAAAATGGAGGAGACGATTTGAAATAGACCTATCATTTTTCCGCCGCAATCCCGCTGATCTCATAAGGAATCGAATGGGATCAATCTCATATCTTGTGTGTGAGCGGCGCGGACGTTTATTTTTTGCACTCGAATCTCCCATCGACGGAGCTCTAAATTGATCGCAAAGATATAGAAGAGTCCGTAGGATCGCCCCATTTTCCGACTGGCAACGTGGCGAAAAAGATTCCGGAAATTGCAAATTTATAACGAATTACTTAGCTAATAGACAAACTACTGTATTCTTTTATTTATTCACAGATGACACTAAAGAACGAGTTAACACTCTCACATTGAAATAGTTCTCTTCCTAGGGCTGGGGGTCACGGCCCTTCCAAACAGAAACTTCCGATACGTATCCATCACTTGTTTACATTAAAATTAATGGTTAAAAATTATACCAAACTTTCACAGAAATGTGTTGAATCAAAAACTTCTCTGAAAGTTTAGAATAGTTTTTAAACCATAATCGTTACGGAGTTTCATAAAGTCACTGCCAAATCCATCGATGTTAACATTAGTTCAGTTATTTTTCCAACAGAATCTTTCTTATATTCATTATAATTAATCTAGAATTAATTATAGTTACTAAATTACATAATTTAATTATTAATAATGATATATACAGAGGTTTACAACAGTATTATCGAGCAGATTGTTCTCATTGCAATATTAATATTTAAGGACTTGGATTTTTTTATCGAAAGCGAATGTACCGTAACAATAGACAATTATGAACTCTAGCGATCGATTGGTTAAATAAAATTCTATTTAGAATTGATTCAACAACTTATTCAAGGATAATTCTACCAGAAAACTTTCTATCACTGTTTTTGTCATTCCTTCAATACTTCCATTAATGAGCGAATGCCAGTCAATAATAATATTAACCGTAAACTTTCCAGTGAATGAATAAATTATTGAGTGTGCTGTAGAAGTGGATTCTGCAAAGAAACTATATTCCGAAGGTTTCCGCGGCTCTATAAATATTCGACGCCCGACGTCATGTGCCCACAAAACGTCGGCGTCCAGGCCAACAACCTTAATAGCCACTATCTCTTATTCTCACTGAAAAAAAAATGAAACGTTAAATAAAATATTGCGTTTTATTAATTAAAATTTCTTCGGTGTTCGTTAACAAAATATTTGTCTCTTGAAAGGCAGTGTCGTTCCAGAAATTTTAAACAAAGCAATTAGAGAAATTTACATTAAATTTCATTACTATAAATATTTTATCCTAGTTAGCATTTTTGCAATATTTAAATGAAAGGTGCTAATTTTGATGATACTTTTTTTATTTTAGGGTTCACGATATATCTAAACTTAACAAGAATGAAAACTTTTCTGTATTTTCTATGTGCCCCTGGACAGTTTTCATTAAATCCACTTTTTTGGCGTGTTGTGCACATTACGTTATTGAATTAGATAGAGATTACTCTAACACGCGTTTTGGTCATATTTAGGCAATTGCAATTCCTGGCTATTTTTAGCTTTTGTGCTCACGTAAACCTACAGGCATTTTGAGTTATTTACAATGAAGAATTTTCCATTCAAATTTCAAATTATTAAGAATTAGACCATACATATATTGCCTTTGGCCAGTTTTTCTTATTTATCATCTTACCTTAGCAATAGTTATATAACCATTATCATCTACCAACACTTTCAACTTGACTTATAGTCAGTTGTCTCATCAAAGAAGCGATCTCAATGATATCAAGCGATGAACAATTTTCTCGTCTCACAAAGTATTCCGTGGTTTAATTGACTCGTTTAGGTTACGGGATCCACCACAAATTTGGAGGTTTTGCGTATGCTAATTGGAAGGGCGATATAGCATCGGTTTGAAACGCAGTTGGCTTCCACGATACCTGAAACCGAGGCGCGACGAAAATTGGATCCCTGGAGGCGGAATTAACTCCTACATACATTAAGAGATATGATCGGAGTCCCCGGAACACAAGGATTACTATAATTGCGCCATACATAAGTAACGGGTATTCAACATTATTAATTATGAGGGCCATGAATATTTGAGAACCACAGCATGGAACTTTGGGTTTTCTTACAATTAGAGGACCTATTTGAGCAAATCTGAGATTGTTGAAAGGCCTCTTGACACCGTTAATTGCTGCCTTATGAAATTTTATCGAAGAAAAATTCAAATTATTTTCGTCAGTTCAAAATCCAGATAAATCCGCAGACTTAGTCGCGTTTGCAAAATAATTAACCACACGATAATAACAATTACTCATTTTAAAAGCTATAAAACGTAGCATCGTCTAAAATGTGAATGCATCAGCGTTACTGATAGCGTTCTGTTCTTATCTATTAAACATTTTTAAATCGAGTCTGAGTAAGCCAAACGGACTATAATTTTCGTAATCTTGACTTGACAAATTTATGGGGCCTATTCATGTTTTCTACTACTTCAGCTCTGTTATGTATTTATTTTAAATAGAAGGACATTTTTCTGGTTCCTGAAGTCTCAATCAGATCGATAAATTTTGTGTCAATTTAATGGATTTAACAACTTAGAAACTGTAGATAAAATATATGCAATGAATAAGAGTCCAGCTATAAGTAATGAAAAGAAAGTAAAGTATAAGTAAAGAAAGTTATAAAACTAATGAGGTTTATGAAAAGATTCCGTTGCTAGTCTGTTCGGAATAAATATTTCACATTTAATTAGATATAATGCATAACACTTAATAGTTAAAAGTATTTCAATGAACGAAAAAGAATAGAAACGGTATAGAATCAAGAACAAACGTAAGATGTTTATAAACCACAAGAAAAGTAATTGTAGATGCTAGTGATCAGTGAAAACGTAGGGAAAAACTGCCCAGAAGATAAGAATTTAATTTTTTCCTTGTTTTGAAACTATTTTTTATTGCTTTTAAATTCTCTCCGGGAATATTCTTGAAAGTTTCAAGAAAAGTACATTGAAGCAGTATTGATGAAATTACCCCGTCGAGTATTTCGGCGCTCCATTGATGTTAAGAAGTCGTATTACTTGAGACGTGAACTGTAGGCCATCAATCATCATCGATAAGGCAATTCATTGAAGGAACTCCTTTTAAATAAAGAAGCGCAAACTTGGAGCGAGGTTGTGCAGGGGAGATTCAATTTTTAAAGTTTCAGGCGTTCTTATTCATTCTCGTTTCCTTCCACGGGCAAAAACGCGGAAGTTAAATTGGATTTTAAGCGCGAGAAAAATGTAGTTATCGAAAGAAAGAAGATACACGTTTCCAATCCATCAAATACATTTTTACCCCATCACCAGGAAACAGAACATTACCATTCATCGATATTTTCTCGGCAAAACTGCATATACTCAGTTTTAACTCCCTGAAGCAGGCAGTTGGGAGGTTTAGATTAAATTTAATTTTTTTCAATTTTTCATTTGTTATTTTTGAAATTTAGCTGTAAATGGTAACAAGGGAACCATTATCACTGTGCCAAACGGAACTGAATGATATACTCGTACATAAGGGTGGGTTCTTTATCAAAAAATAACAACTAATATATACCAGTTTTAACTAGCAGTTCCTAGTTTCTCATAAAAATGTGTTTAAAAATCAGTTTAAAGCGGTGGTAAAAGTTCTCTTGAAATAGAAATTAAGCAAATAAATTTTAGTAAATTATGGAATCAAATTTCACAATATACTTTTATGCAGGTTTATATGAAAGCATTAAGTTGGCAGAAATGCTTTTCTTTCCATTGTATTGATTCCACCCACTTTCTCGACAACTTCGTAGTTTGCACATTGATAGAGATATAGCAAGGAATTTTTGCCCATTCCTGTTACGCCAACCTAATATTGTACTTCTTTATATCGTATGGAAGTATTCAGAGACGTAGCCATGGGGGTGGTATTGCGTATTCAATCCCCCCTTAAGAAAAGAGCCAACAGTTAGCGAAAGCATGCGAGGGAATGTCCTCTCTAAATTAAGCCATACAAACAGGAGATTCGCAGGGCATACGTGTTAAAATAAATCGGTTTATATTTTCATTAGACTTTGGGTGGAGTATTGCTGCCCCTCGATAAAAGACTATGCAGTGTTTACTTCGCGTCTCTAACGCATTCCCCCTAAGGGTAAATCCTGGCTACGCCCCTGGATGTACTTATCTCTACTTGAGATAGAAAAATCTATACAAGCACAAAAATCAACCGAACATCAGGTCAAAATTTTGTGAAAATTTAGAGGCCTTTTCCCCACATCTCCAGACCAAGGCATACTTAAATATACGCCGCTGACCTGATAACCGTATCGGGGAACGGATGAAATTGCTCGTGAAATAATCATCTTATTGTTAGAGCAATTTAAGAATCACTGCTCTCCTTCGAGGGAACTTTTCCAGTCGTTTAGACGCAACGTCTTCCGAAAGCGTATCGCAGTTCATTGAGATCGAACGATAGCCTTTTTAACCTTGTTAAACGGCGGCGCGGGAAACAACTTCCGAGACCACCGCCATATCTCCTTCGCCTCCGACATAATATTCTCCGCGTCGAAGAAAGCAAAGCTTCTCTTTATCTCCCCGTGACATCACTCGCTAGAGATTTCCCGCATTCCAACGCCGATCGACTTGGCTCGCAAAAGCGTGATTTCAAACCCATATCTCGATCGTGCATAAAATCCCAGCGCAAAAGAGAGAAGCGTGAAAACGAATGCCATGGTATCTCTTTTCCCGTGTTTTTCTCATTTATCTCGTTTCTCTCTTTCATTCCTAAGATCCTCTTCTCCAATACGTATCTACCATTCAATTCCCTTCTAGATTCGCGATGTGGCTGTTCTATTCTGACAAAAGCTCTAATGAAGACAAGAGGACATTCATTTCCATTCCTCTTCTCTTCTTCATTCCAGTCTTTTCCAATCTAGCTAATCTTAGCGTAGTATAGCTGTCCCAGGAATTGGATCACACGGGCATTTTCTTCAAAGATCAATCTGATCCGTAAAACAGTAATGGAAGCAAGGAGGAACTGAGGTTTCTTCATTGGAGTTTACTCGCCTAATATAATGATAGGTATACGAAACGTATATTTAAAAATGCATACTGTAATGTAAAGAAAATATAACTTTTCTTTCTTTGGATTCTTTTTTTTATATTTGCGTAACTTACTTCAGTCTGTTTTGTGAAACTGTAACCCTTATTTATAACAAATTAATTGTAATATTTGCTATAATACATAAAAGAAACTATGGACGATCCTCAAACATTATTTGGAATAAGATATTCCCATCGCAGATATTATTTTTAATCATAAAACGGGGCGAATTTCGTAAGATAAAAGAAAAATTTATCATTCAACGACCTAGGTCGCGTTGTTGAATAATAAATAGTAACATAATAAGATAAATAAATAGCTCGTTAACGAAAATGAGATTGTTAAATAAAAATTGTGAAATTACTGCTATATATTTTTGTGTTAAACGTGAAAAATTTCCTTATCTACGTCAGGAAAGATTACTTTTAAACCACCTTAACTCATTAAATGTTAGATGATATTCTGCATTTGCTCAATATTACTGCAATTCCTATGCAGAAATTCTCTCTCAGAAGTTATTTATTAAGCTCCTAAAGGCTCGAGTTTCCGAGAATCTAGATATTCGAACCGAAAACATTTTCTGTGATTTATGAATCAGAATTCTCTGAGTGATTAAATTACCATAATTAGTGTTTCATAACTTTTATAGACTTTAGTCTTAAATAACCAAACGATGTAAATCATGTAAATATCTACAACGAAATTCTTAAAAGGCTATTAGTAGCTTACTGTCATTTTTATGCCCTTCAATCAATGAATATTACTTCTTTAAATTGCTCTACTCCTTTTCATGTTACACTTTCACCATTTGTTTTCACTATTTCTTCTATTTAATGTTACACGCCACATCGGTCTCTGCTCCTTATTCTGCCTTTACTAATTCTTTCGTATTAAATCCCTTTTCTCCATAACTTCTACCAATCACCCTCTCTCAACCATTTTACTAGTCTTCCAATCTTGTCTTTAATTACCTTTTTCCGTACCGCCTTATCCATTCCTTACTTCACTTATTCTTCGACTTCCACATCTCCTTCGTCCCACATTTTAACTTCCTTCCGTCTTATCCTCCCATTCCTCTTTATTTTCAACCATCTACGACTCCTTCCAACGCTTGTCGCACTTTATCTCTTAAATTTACTTTGTTCCAGGAATTGGATTCAGGGGAGGACAATGAAGAAGATGGGCTTGCAGATGGCAACAGCTTCGTTTGTGTGTGCCGTGTATATATATGTTACCGTATTCACTGATTTATTTACGATACCCTCCGCCGCTTTCCAAGAGTTTATTTCCTGCGGAATTCGAAGCTAAAGCTTCTTCTTCCTTTTCAAGAATCTTATTTTCTTACTTTTGAAGGTTACCTTTCAGTTTCATTCCTTCCAAGATGTATTACTCTTTCAGCCACATAAATTATGCGATAATACAATTAATAATAACCTAAACATATTCAGAGTGAGGTAAATCTTCAAAGATCATGCAATTTTCTTACTTATTTATTCAAATGCGACTGGTGAATAGCTTAGCGCGTTTTGTATGTTCCTTGTTGGTGGATGAATGTAAATATGACGATTGCTTTTACATTGAGATGATTTAAGCTTGAGCAGTTATAGCGCAATTTTTCATATTTGTGTGGTTTTATCGGATGGTGATTCTTTGTAGAATGCGTTAAGCAATCGAGTGTTACATAGGAATGAGATGATGAAAAAGTTCCATTGAAAATTGGAAAACAGAATCATGCATGGCAGTTAAGAATATATTAGTATATCAGGGGTGACAATAATTACGATGGGCTCTGAAATATATAAATTAACAAATAAATACAATAATTTCGAAACGATTTATGATTCGATAGATACATTGAAACAATAACTTACCACTTTGAATTAACAGGTTTAACTCGGAAACTCAGCGTAGATGATAATTTAACTCACCTGAAAGAAGAAAATTTATGAATCAGTTCACACATAATCGAAGCATAATTGAATTCTTTAACAGTAAAAACATAATAATTACTTATTGGTTTTCAGATCATATGTAGATTAATAAGTAATAATCATCTAGACAGCATGGAAATGCTGTAAAGGAGGAAGAGTATTAGTATAGAAGATAATAATGAAATTGAAATTAATTATACTTAATCAAACGGTAAAAATCTAAGAAATTCTTCTCGGGTAGACAACCGGGTTAGTTCTTCGGTGTAAACCGACGTTTCGGCTAACCCAGTTGTCTACCCGAGAAGAATTTCTTAGCATCATACACCGGGAAAACAGCAAACTCTTCGATAAAAATCTATTTTGCCTAAGCAAAAATTATCAATAAAGGAAAGATTAAATAACAACCGTCTTAATTCTTGTACATCTCCCACAATTAATTAGCACTCAAACAATTTCGAGACCGTTATGGACTGACTATTCATTCAATTTCATAGTTCAATTTAGTTTTGAATGAGGCAACTAATATTCCGTAGTCATAATCACAAAGGCACGCCCATGTATACCTTTTGTCGTCGCCGTTGCTATGGTAACGCACTTGCTGTGTTTCGGCTTTCCGTTCTATTTCAGCCTCTTATTGCCTTTACAATTCCGCATCTCATTTGCATTCCTGTTATCCATCACATCTCAACGGCTTAGCCAATCCGTGACTCAAACATCTTCCTTTCAGAAAGACACTTAGACGGGTGCGTCAATCTGCTGAATGCGCATTGTCAGTTGAGAGTCGATGAAGTAATTCCTTTTGTTATCCCGATTATTACGTCGTGAGAGGGCGTATCTCCATCTTGCGACGCTCGCTTGTTCTTCGCGTGAGTTTCATCTTTTTTAACCTCGCCATGTTACGACGTCGTTAGAGGAAAGCGTATGCCAGGAATTGATTGTTTGCAATTATATCTCCCAGGAAAATCGTCTCAGCGAGGCTCCAAACAAAAGAACCTCTCTTTAATTTATATTTTCTTTCGCAGTTTACTGATGATGTCAGATTTTCTTGCCATTCCTTCGATTGAAGAAAATTTATCTCATCGTCAACTTTATTTGTTGTGTTCGCTTATCAGAAAGGTAATTATAAACGTAAAGATAGACAATTTTAATCGATTGCCTGGTATTTGTTGCAGAGACAACAATTTCAAATTGATTTAGAAAATTATTGATATCGGTGATAAAAATTAAATGCAGTAGAGCCTCGATTATCCGAGTTAACATGGACTGGATCCACCTCGGATGGCACGGATAACTTGCTACATCATGAAATAACCACGCTATTCTCATACATTACCGTAGTACGACGTGTATTCACAATTAAAAAATCACTTTATGGAAAAACATTTTTTAATAAAATATATCTCTTTTCCTTCATAATATATACGTCTATTGTCCAGATTCAGTTCTCATTTCTTTTCTCCGATTATTTCCAGATTGTTATGCCGACGTTTTCTAGCCTATACTAGAAGGGAAGCGGGGTGCCTGTTCAAAGCAAATTACAAAGATTTGCATTGGATAATTCGAATCCTCGGTTAATTGGGACTCGGGTATTCGATAGGCTACTGTGCTCTCGAAACATATCAAGCGATACTTGTTGGAACATCTCCATAATTTATGAAGAATTATGTAAAGGAATTTGATGAAGTCCAAAAAATAGAAACATGTTACGAGATAACCTCTTCATCTGGCCAGATCGCATACATGTTTTTTTCTAATTTGTGGACTTAGCCAAACTTTGTTTCAGAATGCTCAATAAAGTACTGTCTTCTATCATTTGCTATCGATTATTTAAATTAGGAATCAAATTTATGAGATTTGGTTTTATCCTAGGAAGAGAAAGATATAGAAACTCATTCTCAAATATATGACGACGATATTTATTGATGTAAAAACTGGCTTTTAATTAAGGCAACAAACATTGCACAATGGGACGTAAAATTGAAAATTTCATGAAATGACCTTCTTAATGAAGACTGACAGGTCCATTTCCTTCCCATAACTCTCCTTAGAGATTGCTTAAGTCTGATTTTAACGCAAGAGAGCCGCTCGATCTGATCCGAATGCTAATAAGCATACAATGGGTAATAATGGGAATATAGTAAAAAACCGCAAAAGTTCGCATCGTGTAAGCTGACCGTGGAATGCGACAAAAACTCGTTTACATGCAGGAACAAGCTCCATTTGAAAGTCAAGCAGCGTTTCTTAATTACTATATCGTATTAGTCACATGTTTTTACAAGAATAGCAAGCTAAATGGTTTGGTTGTTAAAAATAGTTACCTGAAAAAAGGTTATAAAATTATTAGATTAATAAAGTAGAAGGGCAAAAAATATTTCCAATTTAATACTAAAATTTGAGTACGTAATTGTAATATTTCGAGTTAGAAATGCTCTGCATCTTGTCTTTACTATATTTCTTTCAAATCAAACTTTTAGATAGTCTTGTCGATATGGTAGATAATTTAGGTATAAAATCAACCCTTTCATTACTTAACAATAAGACACAATACTAATTTTTTCTACCATCCAAAAAATGTAAAACTATATTTTGAGATACATCTACATCTACTACATCTACATAAATATTCTGCAAGCCGCCTTACGGCGTGTGGCAGGGGGTGAAAACACCGGGCGTTCGGACCATTTTTTTAGCCTATTATTATCATGTATAGTTCGCGGAAAGAATGAATTCTTAAAACGACTCGTCTCGAAACGAGATAGGTATATGATTATGCAGCTTTTGCTCATACGTTATTTTCATCATCAATAGCATTGATTACATCACGTTACGTTTGGTCCCTCTTTCACATCTTGATGAAAGAAAGATTTTTTTATTTATCTTCGGGTGTAAATTAATGTTATGTTTACTTTTTCTTGAGTCTTGTTCGTGGTTGAGATATTGCAACAACTGCTTGGGATTGAATACATCGAATAATAATGCAATAGCATGCATCTTCTTGCTAAAAAGTGTTATTCATAGGAAAATTGTTCTTTGACGGCTTTTACACTGATTTCTGCACTCACTTAGGAAAGCCAAAAGCAAACTACCTCACTCCTCATTTTTCCTGATAAATCTTATTCCATCTCCAGGGTTATCGGTAGCTAGTTGTAGAAAGGTTGAAGTTGTAAGCTGAATACCCAGTAGAAAGCCGCAACGTTCAGTTAGTATTAAGTTTATTAATACATTTCCGGAATGCTTTGAACCATGGGGTGGCCAACAGAATTCTTCATTTCCGATTAAATTTTATTTCTTCAATCATTAAGCACGCATCTACGCATAATTAAACCGACTATAAAATTCCGCGGATTTAACTAATAGAGAAGAATGCAAGAAAATATAGCAATTGTCATTAATTTAGTTTGTGTAAACGCTAATCCTCGTTTATTCAAGTCGATCGCGGTCGAAAGGTAAAAGTCGATTGCAGAGGGCGATAAGTTGGCCAGACCTGCCTTTTACCATAACCATCTGAAGATGTTTAATATATATTTGAGAATAGAATTCTCTATTGCTTCGAATAACCAAAATAAAGTTTCAAGGCAATCGAACAAGCGTAGTTCTCAACATCACTTATATACATCCGTTCGGTTACATCAAAGTGTGGTGGATTTGAATAGTTGCTGGAATAGAAAAAGGGTTCAAGGCGACGTTATTACAGCGGTGGGAGGAGGATCTGATTAAGAGAGAGGGTGCTTGACAATCCGAATCCAAAGCTCCACCGCATCCATATGACTCTCCTGGTTTCATCAAGCAGATGGAAAACTCTCCGGAAATTCTTTTCCAGCACTCAAATCACCACTAATACACGCTTTTATCTTTTAATCCGTGCAGATACATACATTCAATAAATTTCTCGCAGAATTTTGTTTCAGATTCTCTTTAATATGAGAAAACAATACAATTTTCCTTAAGTAAACATTTGTTAGGATCAAGCTTTACTTTTTGGATATTCGATAGAATGCTGTGAAAAATCAAAGCCTTGAATTAATCTGTATTTCGCGAATCTGAGGAATTGAGATTGAGGAAAGAGCCTCGAGAAAGACTAACAAGAATTTACATCGCTTCATGAGTTAAACTAAAATAAGAATTTCGTGGATGACATTTGCTTAAGTATTTGTTATATTTATCTCACGTTTCATTCAGAAGTTCGATGTGTAGGAATGCCTACAAACTATAAAAGAAGAACATATTTTATCGATAAATTCTTAAATATTAGTTCATATGATTCATTTTTAATCTGTATGTTTCTAAATAACATAGCGGTTGTTACAGCATTACAATGTTCACGAAAAATTATCAAAGGAAGATAGCGTTTATAAAACGGGATTGTCTCTGCCAAAACGCCGTTTTATCTTTTTATCTCGCTGAGTTATTGGATCTATAGATTAATTAATTCATATCTTTTTCTGCTCAACTATTTATCTTTGTTCCAATTTTGCTTGAGTTTGGTTGAATATCATTACTGTAAGCACAAAAGAAAAGTGAATATTTGATCTTTTTATACATTTCCAATATATGCCGAGGACCGGGAAACGAATCCGGGTCTCCCAATTACCGGTCGGGTGCCCTGTACGTTGAGCTATCCCGGCAGAGCATTTCTCCAATGCTTTTCGGGAGACTTTGTGGGCAAGGACTTTCTGATTTCGTCCACATGGTGGCATCGTTCGCTGTCGCGGCTTAATAGAAGCACCGGCCACCGGGAAGACCCGGTCCCGTCAGACTTTTTTGAAGTCCATTCTTCCTCGGGATTTTTCCTGGGTGCGCACCATCTTGCGCAAAATCACCCGTTTTCCTGTATTTCCAATATGTTTGAGGCAACAAAAAAAAACGGTTCTCCTCAAATAAAGAACTTATTATTCGTGGATTATTTTCTTTCTGTCAAACATTATATTGATAGATGTCTCAATCGAAGCAAATTG
The DNA here is from genome assembly GCA_000376725.2 of Ladona fulva. Classification (NCBI taxonomy): domain Eukaryota; kingdom Metazoa; phylum Arthropoda; class Insecta; order Odonata; family Libellulidae; genus Ladona; species Ladona fulva. The sequence goes on from KZ308130.1 coordinate 1,154,402, forward strand.
ATCTCACTGTATGGTCAAATAAGAAAAATTATTCATTATTTATTGAATCATTGTTGTATATATTTTGTAGCTGTTATACATAACTTGCATATTTTTTCTTTCTCTCTACCATATCAATGGGGTCCTTTTATTCTTCTTCTCCACAGTGCTCTGTCTAAAACATTTCACCTTTATGACTTCTGCCACTTTGTCCTTCCATTTCATCTGTAGTCTCCCCTTCTTCCTCTGCCAACTACCAGTATGTCAACTCTTCCTAGCGTAGTCTTTTGCTCTTCTCTGCATATCTTATCACAGCAGAGTTACTTACTTGTACCTTTTGGCCCATGGGTCCCACATTAACCGTATCTCTGATAAACTCATTTTTTATCTTATCTTTTCTCGTTGGACTGGCGGTGAGGCTACGGTGAGTTTTGATTAAGTGTATCTTTTTTCCATAGTAAAAGATACACTCAATTTATCTTTTCTCGTTACTCCACACGCAGCATCCTCCTCTTCTAGCTTTCCTTCCTGGACCTTTTTAATCTGTCACACTTCCGCTACGTACAGCATTGCCTCACCATAGACTTGAATATCTTTCCTTTCGTCTTACAGCTCACCTTCCCATTGTATTCTCCGCGGATTTCTCCTCAGTTCACCAATCCGTAGATTATCCTGAGTTGTATTTCAGTTTCCAATATTCCATCACCCTGTGAATTGGGTTCGAGACACTTAAGCTTCCTAACCAATGATGATTGCAACTCCTCAGACTATACAAATATGCCTTTACGTTTTTTGTCGCCAAGTATTCTGCTTTTGACCAATAAATCTTAATTTCCTTCTCATCGAAAGCCTTCCTCCATTCCACCAGCTTCATCTCTAGTTTCTGTCCAGTCCGCTCACAGAGCACGGTATCATTCGCAAATAGCCTGCACCAGGGTGTTGTGCTCTTTACATTCTTCACCATGACATCAATAACCTAAGGTAAGAGCTGAGAGCTGATCCCTAGTGAAGTCCAATTCTCCTTTCGTCCTTCCTAAACTGTTCCTAACTTGAGTCATTACTCCTTCATACACACTCTTCGCTATCCTCACGTACTTCTCTGGAACTCCCTTTCCTCTAATATATCTCCATATCTCTTGCCTGGGGACTCAGTCATGCACTTTCTCGAGGTCAATGAGTATCAAACGCGGCTAAGAAGGGTCCTGGGACATTTGTACTTTTTTGAATCTCTCCATCAATAACCTTAACACAGACTTCGCATCAATCGCCCCTCTCCTTTGCATAAACCTAAAATGTTTATCATAAACGAGTTAATTAAACCACGGAATACTTTTAAAATTGTTCGTCGCTTGATATCATTGAGATCGCTCCTTTGATGAGAAAACTGACTATAAGTCTAGTTGAAAATTTGGGTAGATGATAATGGTTATATAACTATTGCAAAGATAAGATGATAAATAAGACAGGCTGACTAACGGAAATATAGTACGTATAATTGGTACATTTTACAATAACAACAAACGAACACACACCTGAAAAATCCATCTAGCCGGGACTCGAACTCGGTAAGCGCTTGCACGCTAACCACTCCGCTACCACGGCTAGTAAGACCATCTTTGAAGAAATCTGGTTCTTTTACATAAACCAGCCCTGTTTTGCGGATTTATCAATTCATAAATATAGAGGTAAGAATCTCCATGCACTCCCTTCTACCTTAATTAACATCTTCAATAAATTTCTCATTTCATCCTCTCATTGAAATAACGAGGGATTCCTGTGATCGCAGAGTATTCATGGTAATAAAATTCACAGTGGAAGACCTGACGATCATATGTATGCCATACATCTATTATCCGTTTAATTTGGATTTCGTACAGGATATTTGTGTTGTTAATCGAATCACTATGCTTTAGTTTTATTCTGCTTTCCTCTTTCGTTCCGAACCGCAGTACGCGCTCCAGTACAGCAAAAATATTATACTTTTGGTTCCATCTCCAGTTCCTCACTCCCTAACATGTGTTCCTTCACCTTTCATACGTCAGATATGAGAGAAAACAGAAGAGCGCCGAATACTCGGATGCTTTCCCATAAAGTATTGCTTGCGAGAGTCGCCTTTCTTTTTAATGACGTTCCCCAACGACTCTTTGTTCCATCGCGCGATTACTTTCCCATCGTGACGTCGAGAAGCACTTTTAAAGGATTGGGCGCGGTTTATTATTATTCCTCCTTAATGCAGTAATCTGTAGCTATCTGCGAGGGATTAGAAGAGAGCCGATGAAACATTTTCCTTTTCGCTTCAATCCTAGAGCAACTCCTTGCTCGTTTTATTACTTTCCCATTCCATACACGTCAAAGGAAGCTGCTAACCCTTACCGACAGTAGACACGGCTATCAAAACAATTTATTGTCTCGGTTTAATTTAGTTATATGTTCAACGCATATGAATCTGAAATGTCTCATCTGAGTTGTTGGTAAGCTGCATATATTCGCTCGAAAATGTCAATGCGTCATTTCTATAATGGTCCCCCATCTGAAAGATTTAGAATGATTCGTTGTGACTACAAATTACGATAATCTGTTGTATAGGGATTTAAACAATATCCTGCAAGTAATTCCTTAGGTTATTTTGTCTTTATAACTCGTGATTAAATGAAATATATTCGATAAAAATGTTATTACTAAAACTCAATATATTAAAATTCCATTCTAATCTGACGTCATTCGATCAATGAGTAGGTAATCAAAAGAATTATAAACCGTTCACTTAAACACATTATCTTAGCAATATCCCCCGAATACGATTTATCTACGGATAATTAAGGAACAAGGAACTTTTACAAACCACAGTATTTATTGGAAGACGTTCATGGTTTCGACTCATCTAGTCATCATCAGGTGATTCATTCCCCTGATGACGACTCTGTCAGGGTATATTATTTCATTCTTATTTGAGATGCGTCATGCAGACTAGAAATTTGCTATGAAATATGTAAATGAGCTATGAACTATGTTAACAAATGATAATAAGCACATATATTTACCGGTGGATTATATTATATGAGTAGGTACGTTTATTTTGAGTGTCTACATTAAGTTGTATAAGAAATTTGATTTTAATATTCTGCTAGGTTCCATGCGCCACTTGTGATCATTAAATACACATTTTTTTGGCGAATTTGCCATAGACCGGCCATCTCTGCCCTAAAGAGATCGTTGCAAACCAGACAGCCATGATTTAAAAAACGGGATCCATGGTCTGCTTATAATTTTAATGATTATGAAGGGATGTTCTACCAATATAAAAGGATGAAAAGTTAGTTATGGCACATTGATAACACAAAACTTTTAATTATCACGTGAGAAGACTAACTTTTAACGATATAAAAACTATCAGCTAAAAGTTGTGACATTTCACAAACCGACAGCGGCGGCGGAGCGGTTAGCGTTACCGTGCCAGCATTCCAATCCTACGGTCCCGGGTTCGAGTCCCGGCTAATCGGATTATTCTGGTTGGGGAAAGGTCGTTAGTGCTCCTCAATCATGATCATTATAAGAATGAATGTAATTGGGGTCTTCCCCTTTGCAATGTAGATGTTATTATTTTTATTATGCAGATGTAATTATTATTTAGTGCTTTTAGGTTTTCAGGTGCTATAATGTGACGAAAAGAGATAGGAAATATATAAATGCCATGGAATCAAAACCCGTAAGTATAAGGTTTTCCGTGAGTCCTTTTTATGAACGCCTTCACCATCACGCTTTCTTGGATTTCGGATCCTTTAATTACTTCTCTTTCATTTATTTATTCTCGTGATCCTTTCACCCTCCTAATTTTCCCCAACATAAGTTCTCATCATTCTCCACTGCGTGTTCCTCACCTTTCCTTTTCCTCTTCTCTCCTCCGCTTTTCCTCCTCTTCGCACCCATATCTTTTCCCTCTACCCCATGTCCCTCCGCAGAAATTCAATTACGTAACGTCCCGACTTGATTGGTTTTATCAGATGAGTTTAGAACGTTTTGCGAATTCCCTCACTCCCCACTCCTTCCGTCTCTACTTTTCTTTCGATCTGTCTCTTCCAAGTGCCTCCTTCCCTTTCTTCATCATTTCACGGCCAATCTTCGTTTCCTCTTCACCTTCCTTAAGTTCCTTCTCCTTTTGCTTTCTCGTTCTCCGCTATTCCGGTCAATTCTTCTCCCAATTCCACTTCTTCCAACGTTTATATCTTTTCCGGTAAAATCAATTTAAGTTCTCTACGTCTCGCTCTGCTACATTTATTTCTTTTTCTCCACATTTATCGAGAAGTTCAATCTACTTATGGTGTGTGTTTCAGTATTTAATATAAAAGTATTTTTACCGAATTAAATCTAGATTACACCCACAATTAATGCGGTTTGTTTCCAGAAATTCATGATAAATATATACGACCACAACCAGTACAAACTTTGGCTATTGCGTAAATGTTTTGCGGCTAATTTTATTAAATATATACAATTATGCAACTAAAAGAGCTGTTAATACGTATCATGCCAAAAAATTAATAAATTCTCATCTCCACTCATTGGAACTTCATAAATCTGCAGCTGGTTTTTTTCCATAGTTAAAATGAATTCGAATAAGAAGAGTCCACATTAAGACTATAGTGACCCTCTCGTTGTACGCTGAATTCAGACGAAGAATGGCAAATAGAAAACCATTCGTAGATATTTCTAAGTAAAAGTTCATACGTAGCTTCCTATAAAGAATTCTTTTATCATTTTATCATATTTCAGCTTTCAAAATTCCTGGAGAGGGAAAGTGGATTGATGTAAATAAGGAGTTGGGAAGTCTGCCTTTGTTCCCCTCACTGAGCCAGAATATTGTCAGTGGAAAAGTCCACAGAAGCAGAATTATATGAATACTTTATAAAAAGCTACGTGTGAACCTATCTAATAGAATAGCACAATGGGTTTATGAATGACGATTTCCATAGTAAAGATGGTACGAGGACTTTTGTTGCTAGTTGTCCGTAATATAAAACTTTCTTCAGAAATACGCAGCGTCGTCAAATGTATAAAATAATTTATTCTTATGACGATTACCTACTTCCATACTATTCAGTAAAAACCCAAATGAATCATTCAGTACTATTCGTGCAACATTAGCTTTCATATTGTCACAACCATGAAGTAGACAAGATTAAAGGAAATATTGAATTTTCTATATCCCGTACTAAAATACGGATGAAAAATGTCTACTCATCGAGGTGGAACAACAAGAAATAAGAAAGAATATAACTGCTTATATTACATTTGTTTTCCATGTTATCGCATATCGCAGAAAGTTCATCTTATCAATTATCATCAATGAAGATTTAATGAGCTTTGGATTCATAAAAGATTATTCCTTTGTTATTCTCATATAATTTCGCACCCGTTGCTTTTTTTATGTGTAAATATCACCGGCTTCCTCGTCCTCTAAAATTTTTTCCGGCTTTCCTTACTCTCGCAAATATTTGGAGAGAGAATTCTTTCGATCCCGAGCCCGCTCTTCGGTTTCTTCGCTGCTCACAATGTATCAGTCAGTTTTAATTAAAACTCCAATTTTCGATTAGATATCTCGTTCTCTGAAGTTATTTTTCAGCCTTTTGCGTTCCTACTTTTCCTCTTGATTTCCACATTCCCATCTTCCAGCATTCCAGCATCCCTTTATCTCTGCTCTTTGCTCCGAGAGATTTCCGTGATTAGGTCCACATGCTATCCTCGGCTGCGACCGCTGCCTTCGTAACAGCCTCCCGCGAGACAACTCCCCTCGACATTCGAAACTCGTGGAATCTACGCGAAACCGAAAATTAGATCTAAATTTCCTTCTAGTAACACTAAACCAAGCCGTACTCGACCGATTCTAAGCAGGGATGCACTCAACTCTTTCGTCGGTGTCGGCCCCTGAAAGTCAATTCTTCGAAATGTGCCGACGTAACAACGGCTACTCTCCTCGTTTTTTTCCAGCCGATCTGTTGTAAAAGGAAATTGAACAGAATCATCCGCATTTTTTAGCTGTTCTTTTTATACGTCAATAAAGGATTCGTTATGTGACGTTTACAGTACATCACGAGCGGAGTATGTAATTAAACGGAGTATGTAAATAAAGTATGCAATTTAAACCTTTTTAACGAATTTATGCTTTAGAATAGAAGAATTTATGCCTTGATTTGAATCGTTTTAATTTCATTTTTATAATGCGTAGACATATTGTATATGAGACTAAAGAAAACATCATTTATATGACAAATGGTTCAATTACAACTAAGAAATGTGCTAATAAACAAGTTTTAAGCATGTGATATGAAAATTTTCGAAATTTTGCGCAGACTGAGGGTTAATATCTCCTTGCCTAGGGGCGATATGTATACCTACGATACTGACTAAAATATATCAATCACATATTGTAACGTTTACTATCTTCTATCGACTAGCAAGCTATATTTTATTTCTCCATTCGCCAACGCTTAAATGGTTATTTTACAATGAAGTTTGTTCGATATAATGCCTTTTACAGAAGTTAATACAATTGAGCCATTAATTTTTTCTAAAATGAGATAATCAGTAAATTCAATTTTGATAAACATACTCTTTATTGTCCTATCGAGAAATTCTTATTTCTTCAGAATGCAATTTTCATTAAAAATAACTTATACAATAATTAAGACAAGTCAAGAATAATACTGAACTCCGTAGGTTTATCATTTGAATATCAACCTTCAATATGTGCACAAGGATATTAATGTAAAGAAAATCTTTGATTTCATAATTGTTCGTTAAGATGACTCAAGCATATTAAATCCTTAATAGAATTAAGAGTGCATTTCTAAGATTTATATTTTCTAATGAATTTAGTCTGCTTAACTAAAATCCAAAATCATTTTCCTTTAAAACCTAATTTCTTTTATAACACCTCAACCTTCAAATTCTAAACCAGTGAGAGAAAATATGAGCAACATTTTTGCATAAATATCTGAAATGACAGACCTTTCACAGGTTTCCAATCCATAGGAACTGTATTTGTCACCATCTCTTTCATTTATTCTTCATTTATAGGAATTTGACCGGAAAAGAAATCGATTTGAGCTGCCAATAGATTATTAAAAATATATTGAGAGAGAAAGAAGTCGACGGGGGAAACATATTTCTTCGTCCCGTTTGAAAGGGGCTCCAGAAGTTAGCAGGCGCTAGGAGGGGATCTTATTGGAATGGAAGAGGAGGGAGTCCCTTAAGCTAAGACCCCTTCTCCGAACAGGATGAGGTCCATTCGATTTATTGTCCTGTCATTCCATTACTGGATGTGGCCTCCCCTCCACGTGCCAATCCCCTTTCATTTTTCCCGCTTCTAACGCCCCCCTTTTCCCCACTAACCCCACGAAATGGAAAGATCTCAATTTTGCTTAGAGACGATTTTTTAAGGATACTTCCCAAAGCAACGCATTGTAACAGCGCTACTTCATTATCGGTAACAGCACAGTATAGAAACAGTTGCTGTTTTGAGATTGGAAATTCCGACATCTTGAGAAGCACCTAGATGTTCTTATAGAATGTTGAAATTATCAGCAGGAACGGCGCTAAGCCGAACTCGGTCCGTCTGTAGTCGAAAATGCCACCCAAACATTGTTTTAAATAAGAAATTTATAAATGAATTGGGTGAGAAATGTGTCAAAAGAAAAATATCGGCGTTCTCCAAAAATGTCGCCTGTAATGCTGAAACCTCGTTTATACCTGATTATCGGTCTGTCAGCCGAAGGTAGGTTGGAACCTCATCCTTTTCTCACATGGATGAAGAAATGAAAAAGTTTCCAACTTTTCCGGACGGTTGCTCTAACCACTAATCTACCACGACAAAACTTAACAGCTTAACGGTCAGAGCAACCACCCGGAAAAGTGAGAGACCTGGGTTCGATTCCCTGTAACGGTAGACTTTTTTCCTCTTTCATTTATTCATCTAAAACTATACGTTTTTCATCCCTTATTTACTCTCTACAAGGAGCAATGAAGAGGAGATTAAGGATTACTATGCAAGATGAGTAGTGAGGAAGTTTGACCTTGCTTTCCCCACCTAACCAAAATGCTCTAAGTGATCTACTTCCCTTGCCCTTGGCGGCGAAGCGAAGAAAATAAGTGTTATGCGAATAGTAGTTTTCTACCAAGTATTCAATGCTTTCCTAGTTGCATTATATAAACAATTTTTGTTGAATTGAACCTAAAATCGATTTCTGTTCTTTTAGTTACCATATCTATCTTTCAATGTGTCCTCCAGATTTACGAAGTAATTTACTAATTTTTTTCTAAGTATGGCCCATAAGCGTGAAATATAATTCTTGTGTAATGGATCGATGAAGGTTGTGCACCACTGACATAGAATAAGGGAAATAAAACTACCTTCTTTATTTACTTGGCCGCTAATCCCAACTCAATCCCGCGGTAGACCTTACATTGAAAGAGCACCGCATAACCAATCTCCATCTAAACCTATTCCATCATCAAAGAATACGGGATCATTTTCGAACAAGAAATGAACAATAAATATGGATAGGGTCTGTGGGAGTGACAAATAGATTGAAAGATGTCATAATTCAGCTGTTATCATACCCTTCAGTGAGTTAAAAACTAATTCTCTATGCGAGGAATGCTTCAGATAATTCACGAATTTTCATTCTGCTCTCGAAAATGATCATTTACTGACTTTTCTTGATTCCGCTATTCGAAGTAAGTTAACACAGTTTGCAAATTATTTTATCATAAGGAGCAATCTAATAGGAAAACTTTCTTCAAACTTTCCCATACTTATATTCTATGCCATTTGCTTACTTCTTCCTCTAACAAGAAGAAAACTTTTATTTACCTTCATGCATTCCTTATCTACGAAATACAGCGATTACTCTGCTTACAGAAGAACCTGGTAACGAGTTCTATGGTTTACGAAGAATTTTTCGCTGCCTTCAAAACTTGTTGACTGAATGCACATTCGAATTGAGAATGTTTGCAGACATCCGCTGATGGTATACGGTCACTTACCATTCTTGCTGACTAAAAGGGAAAATTGGTATTTTTGGCGGTGTTTAAGGGTATTTTCGGATTTGGTAACTAGTAGAAGTATATTTTTAAAATTATTTCGACAACTAAAATCATTTCGGACGTATGGGGTCCACCGGGAATAGAACCCGGGACCACTTCCAACAATGGCGAACGCACAGCCCACTTGGCTATTCGAGAGCCCGTTTGGAAACTTTGGATAACAGCATTATGAACGAATATGGTACCATACCAAATTATCTTCGTTGACAGAGGTACTTACAAAAGAGGTATAAATGTACGTACGTTCGAACGAATCTGTTTCCATGACGACGTGTGTGTTCTTCATGATAACCAAAAATGTTATTATCCTTGTTTGTGAGTTCTTTCCTCACACATCAGTTTCTTTACTCCATCCAATTTACTCTTTTCTATCGGCTGTGATCAGTTTGAGTTTCTCCCGCTCGCTCTTTTCTCATGGAAAATTACTCCCGTCAAGGAGCTGAGTGATTTTTGCTGTAGTAAATTTTTCCGAAATAAAAATCGAATTTCCTCTTCTTGAGTGATTATCTTTGCTCCTTTGAACGTGGTTGACGAAACATTAATAATAATAAAGAATAAAAGGAGTAAGAAGGGGTCCATTATTTTAAATGCATCTTAAACGAAAGCTGAGCTCAGAATTAAAACCAGTCTGTGGAAGAGTTAGGAAATTTTATTGAGTTAACTATAAACCGTCTCTCGTGAAAATTTTAAAGGTTATTTACAGAAGCACTTTTCTGTCTTAAACCTAAAAATTTTGGATAGAATCAGCTTTACGCCCTAATAAGCACCTCTGTTACTTCAAACCACTCGCATTCCACTATGCAGACAAATACCGTCGTTCTTCCAGTGGAAGTAAATATACCCATTATTATATAATAAATTAAGTCAATTCGAATGATCCGTGATTGATCCTAAATTTATGATGAATCAAATGGATAAACTAAAACCATGAATATTAATTTTACTTTCTCCTTGAAACATAAACGTGTGACATGCTCACTTTCTGTTGGTAGGAAGGAAATATTTTGGTATCGTTTAGTAATTTGCACTAGCTTTTGGTAAATATCAACATTTTTAACGAATAAAAGGCTTTGCTAGTCCATCTTTCTATCACTCGATATTTTTCCTGATGAAACATAGGCTTTTAATTAGAGTGGCTGGATTAGAAGACGCTTCTTACCTTAAGTCAGCCTCCCCAGAAATAAAGAGCCAATTAGGTCGCACATTCACGATACCCTCTTCTAATCATTAGATATAGCCGCAATTCCTTATTTGCGGGTTGTAAAACTTTCTTCCTATCTCGCACTTCCGAAACTATCCGATAGATTGGTCACGTGACACCCAGAAGTGCCCATTGCTTTATTACGCACCAATTGAAAGACGAAACTCGAAAAGATGAGTGTCGGCAGAGGTCCAATAAATTTTGAATGGCTCTCATTTTCAGATATGAGACGTCCATCATTCTAACAGAACCATTTCTAGATTAGATGAGTATTGCTGGCCATATGCTCTCCATGAAATTTCATTTTCTTCCGAAAATTTATAGGGTCGACAGATGTGTCGTTCATTCGTTTTGCCCTTAACTTGTAGCATCTTACTTTAATATCAAATATAGTAGAGATATACGCTATCTCAAGAAAATCCGCATATCTTTCCTGTCTTAGCAATCCCTGTAGGTCTTGCGTTATTAACCAATGGTGATCAATTTGAAAAACCTGCACACTCACAGTTATGTAAATCTACATGTGAATGTACGGAGCCTATTAATATGATAGTTATACAGGTTCATGACATATATTCAACGGTATAGTTAAGAATAAGCGAAATTATCTCAGAATATACGAACAAGTATAGAAGAATGAGGCTCTGGTGTTGGTTATACTGAATGAAGGTAAAGGATTTGTACAGTTGGGCCTTCGGATATCCACGTGGATAAAGAGTTCGAATTCGAAGGCGGTACCGGGTTCGATTCCCTATGGAAGCTTACGTGCAAAATAGAATGTCTTTATTCAGGGCGAGGTTGGGACTTTAAAGTCTCCTCTTACATCTAACCCTGTGTCATTTTAAAAGTCATTTCATTTTAAACAGAAGGGGCGTGTGAAATACCTGCGAAACCTACAGATATTGACAGATAAATTTAAAATTAAAAATTCAAAGAAAATTATTTTCTTCAACCTGAAAAGAAAAAATTGACAATAAAAAGGAAAAAGCGTACAACGACGTGACAAAGTTTCCACACCAGAAGACATCGAGCATTGAAAAATTATATAGGAATAATAAAAACATAGGTTACAAATGTAAAATACATAAACGATAAAAAAGCCACATACGTAAGATCACCGAATATGGATCGTAAATTGCATAAAAAAGACGAGAGTACTACAATGAAATTTACTCACATAATAATTAAAATAAAAATCACAGTAAGAGAGAGAGACAGAAGATATGACAGGACAGTAAGAAAGAGAGTAGGATGTTCCAGGTGATTTTTTAACACATAAGATTGAAAACCATAATTGGATTTGGATAATCGATTGGAAAGGTTGTCCTTTAATCCTGTCTTTGTTTTACTAAAATAGATTTATAACATTTTTTCTTAGAGCAAACCGAGGACTTAATTTCGGGAGAAAGTGCGTTCCAAATATAGCAGACGTGACGATGAATTACCTGTGGAAATTTTCTGTTTTATATGAAAATACGAATTGAGATAAGCTATTGAAGCACTTTTAAAGTAATAACTACTACCAACATCATACTGCATCAATTAAAACACTATTTTACAGAAACAATTTACGTAATTATCATTACAGTAAATCTTGCATTAATAGACACACCCATATCTTACTAGCAAATAAGACATATTTTTCTCTCTTTTGCTGAAAACTTCGCCTGGAATTAAAAACGTAATAATACTATTGACGCAAATCTCTTTAGATGCATCATTCGGAGGATTAATCTACAATGATAGCTACGTTGGCTATTACCAAACCAACATTTTTATTTCATACATTATAGGTCGATATTGTCGACCTATACAGGAATATTTCAACATTTATAATCCAATTCAAGGGACTGCTCCAAACGAAATATCTATTCGCTGAAGTTCCGACGGAGCAATTCTTCTCGATCGATTTATCGAGATTCTGCTACGGTTGTTAATCGAAGGCGCCAGGATCTCGATTCCGGCAAATCGTCCGCGTGTATTGCTTTTAACCTTTGAGCGGCCAACCCGAGATATAAAAGAAGATGGACCAATTTATCCGACGTCACTTCTGGACGCGGACGGGAGCTGACAAATTATTTTTCACGTTGCCTATCAAGACCTAAGACATTTCCCAAGGCAATTCCTCAGCTACGAGCTGTTGAGCCTTATCTAAAGAGAGACTTCCATGAAGAGTGGGTAATGAGTAGCATGTAAATACGTTAAGGACTACATTCTGATGCGTGTAGTATCATGAAGTATGCGCAAATAGTTGCAATTGTATTCATTTCGACAGGAAAAGTTATTTTCTCTTAAGCAGTCTAGGTACATAAATTCAAAAACAATTTCTTCGGATAGGTAAGCGGCATTAGATCCTGAATTATGTAATTCAGCGTGAATACATTGTAAATACATACCTTTCGGTTCTCACCTCCTGCAACTTGACTACGAAATCGATGTATATGTTTCAATTAATTAAAGTTAAATCTAATCCATTTAAGGATTTAAATCACTGATTTCAATTGAGAGATATTGTTTTAAATATATTTATTTTATTTGCGTTAATACTTTTATGAAATTAAGAAATTGAACGCTGGGTACCTACTTAAATATACGGAATAAAATTAAATAGAAGTATTTATTTTTTAAATCTACCAAAACCAATTTGTTTTACCAATTTTAAATAAACGATTGCAAAATGAAATGAAATTCCCAAAAAATGTTACGCCTAACTTGCTGCATAATAGCAATTAAATGAAAAACCCAGGCTAGAACTGAGCTCGTTTCTTCACTTCATAAGGAATACCCTAAGAAAAATATGCAAGAGGTCATATTGATTCATTACCAATAGCTAAGGTATTTCCTAAGGTAATAGGAATGATAGTTAAGGTATTCATTGTCACCCTCTTCTTATTCTTTCGTAGGGCTTCATGAGAGTCTGGATAATCTGGTATTATATGTACCTGGGCCACCTCTGATAATACGTCTTGTGTACGTAAATAATGAAAGGACCTATTTTCAGCGTAAGTGTCCGTAGTTGTAGTTTCAGAATTAATAAGTAAGATGATCCTCAGTAAAAGGACATTGTAATCAGTTTTTGACATTACAGGTACGGTGTACATGAAGTACGGAGAATATGCTGCCAAATGCAGACGTTTGCTTTTCTATGCTGAACTGCCATGGTACAGGAAAAGTAAATTAAGCGGTATGCCGGTACATATGTGTAAGTGAAAAAAGCAAAGAACGCAAATGTTATACGGAAGCTCGGTTAATCGGGACTCGGATAATCGAAACTCCCCTAAAGTTACTTATCTCCCCTCCTAGTGATAATCCTAATTCCTTTATTAGGAACCTGTCCTTTCAAGGAGGTTAGGGTAAAAATTACATAATCGTGTAATACACGTACATGGAGGGTTAAGTGTGCAAAACGTATTTATTAATTTCGCTGATTTTCCAGCGAAGGGGCGTTTCTGTCCACTTGGAATGGAGCTCGTCCCCCGAGGCGGCCACGGAAAGACGGCTCCGAAGCGAAGACAGGTCATTAGCGGAGACTGGCGGAGGGAAGAGGGATTTGTGAGTGACCGATACCAGAAGGGGAGAGTGCGGCTATAACTAGGCGGAAGAAAAGGGAACGGAAAATGGGATTGGTTTGGGATGGATGTGTAATTAACGACGGATTTCGATCGGATCCTTTGTTTACTATGTGCCCAAAACCGTAGGGATTTCAGGCCTCTCCCTTGTGCGTGGAGTTGCTAAGATACACTTTTCCAATTTAATGTTAGACGAAGTAAGTGGAGTTTCAGACGCAAGTGGGGTCGACGAACTACAGTACTGAGAGTTAATCATTATGATTCTGTTAAGCTTTGATGAAGTAATTCCGTATCTTCCAGTGCAGTTAGCTCATGCTGTAATTGAGTTAACGACCTATTCAACAATAATTTAGCTATACCTCAGTCTTGTTCATGATTGACATATTATGACAGCTACTTGAGGTATGAGTGATGCTTAATTATGACATTCATCTCTGCTTTTCTTATAGAATGCTATCAAAAGTGTTATTCATATGCTCAATGTGCTGAACGTACGTGGATATATTCCTTAAATAGCATTCTGGGAAAGCAGCGGTAAACTACCTCACTCCTCAGCTTGCCTATTATGCCTCATTCCCTCTCCCACGTTTTATTATGGCTACTGATGGAGGAATCGATATCGAAAAATGAATGTCATTAGATCAATCATAATACTGTAATAGAAGAATTACTTTTATGCCTCGACCCTTTGGCTACCGGGCCTATATTCATGCTATGATCTAACCAGTGTTAAATACACAGGCAGAAAAGAATTTCATATCTTTTGATGAATATTTTTTTCTGTGATAGATATTAGGCTAGGAATTCCTGCAACAACTAACTTAATACCCAACATCGTTGAACAATTATCAATATAAAGCTAAAGAAAATCCAGATAAAAATCGGGATATAGGATTTTTCTGGTTTCTCATACATAATACAAAAATATTATTTAACTGTTCGTTTAAAATATAGTATTTTTCGATAGTGATGGCACGTCAACGGTCTCATCGAACACGCGAAAGAAATTCATGTTCCTCTGCTCCGAAAGTCTGGACAGAAGACGGACAGACAAATATTACACCAGTCGCAAGATATTAGCAGCCAAATGAAATGCCTTATCAGGTTGGAAAGAAAACAGAAGAGAGCGAGAAAATTGTAGTCTCTTTATCTTTGAGCGAGCACTCTTCCATCAGAGCAAATATTGCTAGGGTGTCAAAGTGGCGACGGGAAGGCGGATATGCGTGGTTGAGCGAGCTTAAGTGAAGGCAGAGTGATGCTGCAGGGAGAGAAAGGGAAGAATCTTCGATGAGGAAGAAAGTGGTTATTCAAAAGGAAGAGAAATAAGAATAAAAAGTTTCATCGAATACATGAGGTCTCGCTACAATATCTTGACGAATGCAGTATTTTTAATTTTGTCTTTGGATATAGGATAGAGAAAAATGCATCTTTCGTTCAATTTTGTCTCAATCTTGTTCATGGCTGTTTCGATATGAAAGCTACTGAGGTAAGAGTGATGCTGAATAATGGCATTAATTACGGTTTTTCCCTAATGGAACGTTACGAAAATTGTTTCTCGTAGAGTCGTTGTGTTTCACTTACGTAGACTTGATCTGTTTACAGAATTCTGTCTCACTGAGTAAAGCAAGAGCAAATCTCACTCATCTTGCCTAACCAGCCTCATTTTCCTCTCATAGCTCTTCGTAGCCATTGGTAGAGGGGATGAGATCCCAACTGCAATATGGGTTCAATACTATACAGGCAGAGTACGTGGGGGGAAAGTAATCGAAGAATAGAAAATACGGAAAATATATTGTTTTTGTAGAGAAGGACCCTGAACGAGGTTAGGTCTTTCATAGAATGAATGCGCTTCATCCATGCGTGACCTCCATGGGGCAACAATTGCCGCAATATTAATTGCTGACATTTTCTACTTGATAATTCAACTTGTATGACTCGCACCTCAACTTATTTAGCGTAGTTCATTCTTTCTTAATTCTATAATTGTTAAAAACGCGTTGTTCTCAAGTCTGACTCAATCTCCCTCTACTCGCATAAAATCTTCACCTCTATTATCGTTACGCCTTTCTAAATTAATTACAATAATAATTTTTAAAAATTTCCATCTCATGTCTCCGGGCAATTTTTATTGATGGAAATCTCAGTTTAAAAAATTACATTTTATTGCATACAGGAATTGTTATACTTGACGCATACATGAATTGTTATTGATGGCGGCTCTACATTTCTGGATTTCTTTTCTTCGAAGCGTCCGTACAGCTTTCCGATTGTAAAAATTTGAATCGGAATCGACGCCGCTTTGATTTCCTATCACTGAAGTGGTTTCCTAAACAGTTTACTGTCCAATTAAGCCCCGACTAGACGCAATAGGTAAGTGAAGTAAACGTACGAAATCCTTCGGGTTTTTCCAGTTGGCACTCCTTACCGTGCTGAGTTACCCCTTTATCTTGCCCAAACATAATTGTAAAAGCTTAAACATAGTTTAGGAGATGTCAAAAGTAACGGACAAAGTAGGAAAGAGGGATACGGAGGCTCGGCTGGAAGAAAAGAGCGGGAGGATAAAACGAGAAAGCGAGAAATAATGTGCGGAAGAAATAAGCCGATAGATTTGCGGCGGCGGAACAAAAAATACAGGAAGGGGGCGCGGAGGTACATAATTTAAGGTGCGGTAACGGAGCGAAATGTAGAGAAATAAACATATCGAGGAGGAGAAAACGACAGGAAGAAGGGAAAGAGCGGGAAGCGAGGGAGTCCTTCAGAAGGGAGATGAAGTATGCGCGGACTGAGACGGTTTCAGGGAGTGAGTCGACGGACCTTCCAACGAAGGCATAGATAGGTAGGCAAGTTAGAGCCATCATATGGAAGGAGGAGGGGTCATATAGTTCAGGGAACGTAACAGGGTAGGGGAGGTCAGTGGTGTGAGATGCCCTATGCCTTGGCAGCCCGTTATCGCGGCCATACACACGCCCGATGGCGGGTTAACGAAGGGGTTTACCCCTACTCCGTGGCCTCCGGGAATCTATTAGCAAGGCTGGCGGAGCGGAAGGGAGAGCTTCCGTGGGAGAGTCTTGGCTCCAGAGGCCTCCATTCGACCGTCTGCGCTCCTTTAATTTACGAATCGAGAGCTGTTTCGAGTTTTCGGCCCCATTCTGTGCTCTAAAAAGGACCCCGGAGTGCGAGTTTGTTACGTATTTTTAGAGGACTGTGTGTCCGAGAGAGATTTAGGAGCTTTCATCCGCTTCCTGAGAGGCTGCTAATGGGAGGACTGACCATTTTCCATTCTTAGGCGATCAATAAGGAGAGATGCTGCTCCACGAAAGGTGGGCCGAATTTCGGATATCCTTACATCATCGTTAAAAAAGATGACTGGGATCCAAACTACAAAGAACCAGTTCCTTCAGTATAATTTTTGGGCAGTTGAATTTCCGAAAAATAGAAAATTATTTATTGTAGACGTGAGTTCAGAAGACATAATTGATTATTAAGGGAAAGAACTAAGAGAGAACAGTTTGTAATTTCCACGTAAGCGGGGGCGGATTTATAATTAGGCGAAACAGGCGCAAGCTGAGGTCCTAATCCATATAGGGAACCTCAATAAGACTGTGCTATTAAATCTCAATAAAAATATCGTCTGGGTCTTCACTTCAAGAAAGAATTTTACATTTGTTGAGCCTAAGTCTACATAATATGTTTGTAGAATACATTTAATTGCTTGCGTCGGTATATAATGTAAAAAAAGTATTCCTTTATTCGTTGCCATGCATAGATGTACTATATGAATTACAATTCAAAGCACGTTTGTTATTCTTACCTTACTGAAGCCATCATTATTTCTATGGGATGTATAATTGTGAATTTTACGAAGAAATTCTTATTGTTACTCATAATTCCTAGGATCCTCGCGCCAAGGGCCTCTGACAGCCTAAACCGGTGGTAAAATTATATCTTATGTGGAAATTACAATGTGTTTCTCTTAGTTCATTATGTCTTTCCACGAAGTACGGCCAGCTCTGATAGGTTACATTCCCAAGAGTTTTATTAAAACTGCCAAGCTATATACTAGTAAAGCTTAAGGAAACGCATATTTGATTCTCAAGTAGATATCCTAGTTCTTACTTCCTCATTTCGATTTTGGGTGACTGCTGCTGATCGTAGTACATGTTTTCACTTGCTCGTTTAAGTTACCTATACAACTTATTAAATATTGATCTTGTTTTTCGCTTCAAGAAAGAATTTTATATTTTATTAGCAATTCTACACATTATGTTCAAATAATTTATCACATTGTGTATGCCACTATATGGTGTGAAGTCTATCCATCATTTTTCTTAATTTATACCAATACAATAAATTTGAACTCAAAACGTGTTTGTTAATTCTCACCGTACTTATGTGGCTGAGATTTCTATGGCATGCGTGTTTGTGTATGTTATGAAAAAACTTTGGGGGCTCAGCCTTATTTTTGTGTCTAGGGCCTAGGGTTTTATAGTCTACGGCTTAAATCCGCCCCTGATAACGGTAACTTCTTTCCTTTAGTTTTTGGAGAAAGACGTAGGCGGAGAAAATCCGATTTACTGAGTAGCGTGAACCTGTGAAGAGGAAAATGGCGCGATTGTGACTGACAATACACTAAGAGAGTGAGGATGAAAGTTCCCTGGAAACGCTGTCTGGAGAACTGACGGAGATAACGGCTGCAGAGGCTCCCCCTACGAGCACCGCACATCTCAACACCTATCCAGAAGGAGAGGGACGTTATATAATCCAATCCCCATCTTTTTTTTTCGCCTCTCACCCCCTGCCACACGCCTCAAGCTGTGCCGACCTTAACCGTAATCGGCTTCGTTTGCGCAGCGCTTCGCGCTCTCCAGCAGCACTCCCTCTTTCGCCACGCCTCGTTATAAATTCTGACAACTGGAATTAGGCGAGCAGGACCTGCTGGTGTAAAGCCCTCATCAGACGGGGGGAAGGAACCGACGGAATGGAAAGACGATCTCGTCTTCGTGCGTGTGCATTTGAGGATGTGGTCTCACGGATAGTTATGCATGACCGAGCGAGAATCTAAATCTAGTACGAAATAAAGTGAGCCATGAAGAGGGGTCACTCCGTGGTAGTCTGCAATGGTTCGGAACCGCAAGATAGCAACCTGATAAATAGAAGTAATATAAGAGTGTTGGAGGTCGGTGTGCTAACCATAGGCCATTTGAACCTCCTGCGCGGATGTCTCATAGCCTTGCACCGGTTATATAGCACAGAGCGAATTACAACAGACGAAATTGAGAATCGGAGCCATCACCGTTCATTGAACCAATGGAAAATGTGAATTTTATTAATATGAATAACATGTTCACGAAAGAAGGTTTTACGAAATAAAGGCCGAGTAGTAGACTAACACTTTTGTTTGATGCTCTTTCTCCTTTGGTACCCTAAACTATGGCTTTACTTAACGCAATTGCATTTGTGTTTGCTGCAATATAAGTAATCATTTACTAATTTGTTAATAGGACCCCATTTCATTTTCATACCCCCATTTTACCCCATTTCTGCAGTTTCTATGATTTAAAAATTTCCTTCGGAAAACTAAAACAATGGAATTGGCATATTTCCTGCACTAATTTTTCTATCAGTCAATTTCATTTCTTTCTAATACCAGCAACATCAAAGTGTACTGGCAATGCTTTTGGTTATAGATTGTAATTGTTCTTATCTTTTGATGATGTCGATAGCCATTGATGACAAATATGAAGTTGGAACAATTGTTTATAATTATGAAATCAACTGTATCCAGGCTTGAAATCCTCACGAAATAGTAATTGTCTAGCCCTTCCCTACAATGTCTCCAAAAACGGCATCAGATAATGTTCTGGCTCGATGGCTTAGTTGGCTAAAGCTTTCACCCAAATAATGGAAGACTCCAGATTCGAGTGCTGGTCCTGGCACTCTTTTTCCTCGTCCGTTATTCCTTGCGATTAGTAAAGACAAAACCAATAATTTGCGTCATTTCTGATATATACTCAGTTTAATTTTATTCAGTTCCGAACATTTTGGATAATGAATAACATAGTAATGATACAAAATCTGCAGTAGGATTAAATATCACTTTTAGAATAAGTTAATATCTAAATCGATCTAACCGATTTTTCGGATCATGTGAATTAATTTATTATGAGTTTTATTTCTTCGATTGGGACATTCTTTTTTATTCGGATCCGATAACTTCAATCAAATTCCTCTGGGCCTAAGGACCGATTTAAATCCCACAAAATACTACAATTTCTAATTTAGCCAAAGATTGGTTTCTCTTAATAGGTGGAATATACATTGTAAGATAATGAGAAGTATATTCCCCTTACTGTAACAGAAAGAACAAAGAAAGAAAGAAGAAACATATGTATTTCAGGACTCGCTTACCTGAATTTCAGCATAAAATAGGACACATCCAAAGCCAACCCTAGTCGCCCCCAATTAGTTCACGAACGAAACCGAATCTTATTCGAAACTTTCTTTAAAGTGAGATATTTCAAGCAAATTTATGGAGAAGGAACCGTCATAACCGACGAATCCACCCGGAAAATATATAAATAGATACATGACGAGTATAATTTGCTTTTTGCGTATCTTCTTTTCCACGTCTCCTTATGCGACGGAGATAGTTACCTCGATTTCTGCGCTGCGTATCTTTGGGATTCCGTCCCCACCCATCCCGGGACACGCCCACTCCCTCGTTACCGGCCCAACGTAAAAAAGAAGGAGCCCGCCCTTATTCACACCGCTCGCACTCGTTATTTTTAACACGCCCTCACACGATCCGCACACATACGGACCGAAAAATCCCGCGATCCTCGCGAAACCGTCGGAAAAAAGTGTTTCGCATTCTTCCACTATCTCACGCCATTATCCGCCCTCTTATAATGGTCCCCCTGTCGGGAGAAAGAGAGAATCTTCCCCAATCTACGGCACCGTTTTCGATTCTTCTGACTCTTCATCCGTCGCCGAAGCGTCTTCGCTCGTTTGATCAACCCCGCGTTCGTAATCAACGGCTTCGCTGGGTCTCGAGAATGGTGGGGAGACTCCCATTGAAGATTGAACGCCGGGGTTATATATTGCTAAAATATCTGCGTGAATGTTTCAATGGAAAATTAACGCGTAAAGTAAAACTAATGTGATTCGTCTCTAATTTTGGTTCCTGGTAAATGTGTTGAAGAAACGCAATATTTTAATTTGGCTTTTGGTGCGAAACAGAAGAAAATGTATCATACATCTGCGTGAATACTGAGAATTCCAAAAGCGTATCACTGCTATATTTCTTTGTAGTTTTCCTTCAAAGCTAAAGATGACTGCTTTAAGTAGCACTGGGGGTTAAAATATTTAATTGATTCAACGAAATTGC
Source organism: Ladona fulva (assembly GCA_000376725.2). Lineage (NCBI taxonomy): Eukaryota > Metazoa > Arthropoda > Insecta > Odonata > Libellulidae > Ladona > Ladona fulva. The sequence goes on from KZ308130.1 coordinate 1,175,640, forward strand.
GTTATTTAAAATTTAGGCCATTTAAAAAAGTCCCTTGAGGTTGTTTTCGAGTCATGGTTAATTTGCTTTCAAAACGCTAAGAAGAAACACTCAAATGCATGCTATTCGACAGATTCACGTGTGTTAGTTAAAAGCAACACGTATGAGAGAACTGGTATTTCATTTATCAGCTCCTATCAATTCATGTAGATTGCTCGATCATGCGTAAGTAAAAAATAACGGAGAGTAGCGTCCTTCTGACGAGCGTTAATTTCGTTCTCTGAGTCAATCGTTCTTAGCGGATTCGTCATATTTTCGTTATTGCAATATATTGCCTCTTTCTTCGTACACCCTTGTCATATTTCTGTCATTTTATCCAGTATAAACGAGTTAACGTATATAAGAGTGTATCGTAAAATTGAAATTGTTAGATTAAATTATGAGCTGATTGTAAGAACTACTAGGATTAAGGGAACGTTTGAATTATTTGCAGGATAAAGTCCTGCGGCTGATCCCAAAGGAATAACAAGTGTGAAAAATAGCGACATGACTGGGACTCGAACCCAGGTTTCCCACTTTCCGAGCAGGTACTCTAACCGCTGAACTGTAATCTCCCTTAACATTGTGGAAGAGATGTGGCGTGGTAGTTCAGTGGTTAGAATACCTGCTCGGAAAGTGGGAGACCTGGATTCCCAGTCATGTCGCTATTTTTCACACTTATTATTCCTTTGTAAGAGCTACTGCGAACTGGAGAATTACTACTACTACAATTAGTGCTATGTCCACCATGGATGGGCATCCATTCAGTAATAGATGGAGTTAATGAGCGTTAATTAAATCTACTGCGAAAAAAAGACATTTTAGATTAAAAAACGACACATAATTGTAAGCATACTTATGTGGTAAGTGTGAGCCCACATCTTAAAAATAACTCAGGCAACTTCCGCAAAATGTGTTATTTCGAGTGAAATACACAAGTTGAAACCAGTCGAATTATGTTTTGTTGTTATTTAAGATATACAATAAAAAAGTGACAACATAGTATGACCTTCATCACCAAATGGAAGCAAATTCTTTACTAACCTCTTGATCGCTTCCCTGCATTGTTAACCATAACTTGAAATGAAGTTTCCATTAATTACACCGGTTTTTGGAGATTTCTCCTGAAGAGTTACCATAGTTAGGAACTCAAATATTCCCTCTTTGTGACACTCGTCACAAATTCCCCACGTTCTCCGCTTCTTCCCCTTACCATCACTCCACTTCTCTCGCCTTTTAATGGCCTTCGGAAATAAAAGAACATAGATATCTTCTTTTGCAACCTCCCTTGCTCATTTTAGCCCTCTTTTATAATACTTTCCCTTTCATTCTGAACCACTGCCACTTTTCCTCTTACATTCCCCTCTCTCTTTATATGCGAGATTTCTGAGAAGGAGAATAGGATATTTATTTATTTGGATTATGAAGGCATAAATATGACTTCATTCACTTTGAGGTAAATACTACTTCTGAAATATCATTATAGTAAAGTAATCAGCCCAAACGCCAGTTGGGATCCTCCAACATTAGCTACGAAGAGCTAGAAGAGATAAATGAGGCTTACTACGCAAGATGAGGAGTGAGATAGTTTACTCTTGCTTTCCGCACTAAGGATGCTAAAAGCAGAACAATCCGACGTTAGTTAAGCACAATGACTACTAAGAGTATTGCTCTTTTCGTAGCATTCCATATGGCGAAATCTTTATTCATCTGTCATTGTTCAACATCACTCTCACCTCATTAGTTTTATTATCAATTCAGTTTTGAACACATCTTGAGATGAAAATAAACGAGAGATACATTTTTCTCTATCCTGTGCCAAAAGATAAACGAAAAATATTTCATTCATCAAGATAAGATAGCAGGACCAAGTTGTCAGAGAACCCTTCCTTGCAATTTGCAATGGAATAGACACTTATCGAATATTTTAGCTTATTTTACGTTAAATTTAAATTTTCCAAACCTTCTCCGTTAAAAAATAACTTTTCGCTTACAAGTTTTAAAATTGATCTTTTAAAAACAGCCGTTCGCCACTGTTATTTGAGAAAGCTTCCTGTGTCGTGTCCAGTATTTCCTTAAGTTCATACGCATAATAAAAGAAATTTTGGGAAGATAGATAAAATAATTGCATTACGGAACATTGACTCTCAATGAAAATCATGTGCAAAATTGAGTATTAGATTTCTGGGGAGTACTCGAATCTTAATGTTCTACCCAAAAGAAGATTTTTATCTCAGAAAGAAAGGATTTTCTCTAAAATGTAAGAAAAATACGCCAGCATAAGTAATAAGTTGAGCTGAAATAAGTCGAGTTTTCTAATAAATTGAACTTTTCTGAGATTTGGAATTATAATATATTCTAGTCCACAATTTATCATCTCCATAACAAAAATTAAATTTTCTACTCCGTTGAAAAGACAATTGGCTGTGGAATTTTGATAGCTTCATGAAGTTTAATCTGGGGTAAAATTTGTGAATTAGCATAAAATTTCGATAGAAAAGAACATCATGGCATGAGTTTCGCAAACAAATTATTCAAAGTGTGCAATTGAAAGCGCTACTTCGCCAACGGAAGAAGAATGATGGAAGAGCATCTCTGTCAAAAATGGGACGGAAAGACATTTCCTTTCCTTCATAGCAAATTCATAGCCATTTCAGTTAGGAAGTTAACTTCCTGAAAAAATAAGGAAGATAAGAGCAAGATGGGGAAGTAACATTCCATTTCCAAGCGCCATTTGGCAATGAAAGATCGAAAACTTATGGGAATAAACTCCCTCCGTTCCAACTAGAAAGAGCTCATTGACGGCATCGGAATAAAAGTTGTATTAAGCTCTTTCTTCACTCGACGCTTACATAAAACTGGCTATCGAAGAATCGCGTAAAGTTTATCTCTACTATAGGCGATAAAAAATTAATTTAAAGCCAGAAAGAGGGGCACGTAAAGCTAAAGGAAGACACTATATACAGTGGAAATCGGTTATCACGAAATATAGCGGATACCTATACATTTGGCTTAACCGCATTAAACCGAAACATAATTCTTTGCTAACGTATCCCGCCGTTTTAAGTACCATAGATAGGAGAGTTTATCGTCTCTTGCATTGAAAAGCATCATAAGTCTGAATTTAATGAATGAATAAACTTTTAACCAGTGAACTCACAAACTTTAATCACGTAAACTCAGCTGTTCATAAAATTATTTTTACTAGTATGAAGAAAATTTAATGGCTTTCTTTAAATGCAGTATGCTACTATTTATGTTGTTAGAAATCCCACCATTAATACATCGTATTATTCTGATAAATTTGTCGGATTATATTTCGTATGGACTATAATATACTTTCGCGTTAACCTGTTCGTGTTTAACGAACTGAAATATATCAAAAGTTGAAAGGAAGTAGAAGACGGAGCAAACCAATGCTGTACCGACAACTGTTAACCGATATTTCGTCTTATCCGCAATCGTGCTCACCTGGGTCCCCTCCGTATGCTACGAAATCCATGCCTACTATTGAAAGATTTTCATCACATTTCAATCTTTCTCATAAAAAGTAAATAAGTAATGAAAACACATGCTTGGTTTTAGATGAATAAATGAAAATGGAAAAGTCTGCCGTAGCCGGGAATTGAACCCAGGTGTCCCACTTCCCGGGCTGTTGCTCCACACCAAACAGCATATTTAGACCAACCGCCCGGAAAGTAAGAGACCCGAGTTCGAGTCTCATCTACGGCAGACTTTTTCTCTTTCGTTTCTTTATAATACAAAGTACATTAAATATGAAACGCTGGGCATCAATATGAGGTTTCTTGAGCATAAACGATGGAAACGAGGTCTGTGTCTCAAACTGTACATACACTATATGTATTATGTATGAAAATCAAAATAACCTCGGAAACCTATGCATTAAAAAAATTAAATCAAGTATTCGATCTATTGGCAATTTTTGGAGTATCATGTTTCACCATTAAAACTGTGATAAAATTAAAATGGCCGTCGTAAATAACGACGTGAACTCTTAATATAAAAGGCCACGTTTTGCATGCTGCCTACAAACGGCCCTAAGATTAATCATGTCAGATATTAACGCATTCTTTAGCGGAATACGTTCTCCTCTGACATCTCCTCGAATGAAATGGACGAGTTTCATCATTTTTATGCCTCGGAGAATATTGCAAAAAATACGAAATACTGTATCCTCTCGCAATAGAATGCGTCGAGGAAACTTTTATGCGGAGAGAAGTTATGATATCACTCGGAAAATTGCTTTCAGAAAACAAAAGGCGATCTGTAGGAGAGTTCGAGGCCAGGGTAGATGGAGTGACTAAAGTCGAACAGAAACACGAAAGTAACTTCTGCAACTACTTAACTTCTGCGGAGTGCTGAATGTAAGTGTATTCTACAGCTAAATGCGAGTAGAGTTGACGTTTCGTAATAAAGAATTATACATTTAAGACAACCTCGGCTTGTAACTTTACGATAATGTTCAAAGCATATTAATATTAAATAATGTCAGAGGAATGAATCCATTATGTAAAGACATATTTTTACCGATGTACTGCATGTTTTACACCAAATACGAAGGTAAATTTGTTCGTGATTTTATTATTATCGAAGCTAAATATCTATATAAATTACGAATAACTCAGAAAAGGGGTATCTAAACCTCAGTCAGGTTAATCGCAAGTATAAGATATAATCAGGGGCGTAGCCAGGATTTCTCCATGGGGTAGGAGTTTAGATCCATGGAGCAGGAACACTTCCGCCCGAATCTCCAGTGGTTCTTGTATGGTGGCATAACTGCGAGAAGCCATCGTCTCGCATGCTTTCGTTTATTGCTGTCTCTGTTCTTATGGGGGGATTTGAACCCTCAAAACCACCCTCTTGACTATGCCTCTACACATAATATTTACATCCTATATTTTTGGTTCTACTTTTATTCTCTTCGTGTAGTTACTATTGCAATTGCTATATATATATTTGCGTTCATTTATACTCTTGCCATTATGTAATCCTCCACTTTCGTTAACCATTTCTTCCCATGAGTAAGAGATGAAAAATCTTTTGTCCACATCCCGCCTTAGATGCCGCTTCGGAAGTTCTAATCTGCAGAAATAAAACCGTTGTGCGGAGCTTTAACATTTTATTAAGACGCTCCGGATGTACTCGTACTTAAGTAGCAACATTGTAAACCGATCTCTACTGCATTAAGAAATATATGATGCGATATACCAAAGACGTTAGACGGTTTATAAAGAGATGGTACCGGAGAGTATCGGAAGGGGATATTTCCTATACACGAAAGGAACATACCTACGAGCGATAATATACACGAAAATAAAAAATTTCACATGTGGATCTACAAAAAAACCTTTTAAATCATTTAAGTCGCTTTCATTTTTATACCTAACCTTCCTCCCCGTATAAATATATTCACGACTCACGCGCCGACTTCTTAGCTACGTTAAAAAATCTACGTATTGGAAGCATTTTGTGCGACACAGAACACTTCTCATAGCACTAAAATAACGGCTCAGTCGTATAATGTATAAATTCGCGCCCGTCGTAGTGAAAGAGCACGGCCTTAATGTCTAAGGCATAGCATGCGCAGACATTCTCAATCATTTAGGCGAAGCTTCTCACTACGATTTTTTCGCATTGGCCCCGCGTTTTATTTTTGCTCTTGCATCCTTCTTCCATTATCATAGCTCGTATCCAATTCCGTTTCTCACGGCGTACGTGCATACGTTTCCGTCACGATTCGAGAAAAGCCGTGTTTCCAGCGCTTATCCCCTTCCTTCTTCGCTTGCACAGATGAAAGTTCTAATATAGAGAGCTCACCCAATAAGAAACAAACGGTGCGATAAAAGTATTTCCGCTCGAATATGAAAACAGGTATACTCATCGATAATGCTATTCACATACGTTCGAGTCATAAATATTCATCTGGTGTTTGCTATCGAGTTCCGAATATAAGGTAAAAATTCTAGTAAAGACAGGAATAACTTTCAACCTATATTTTCAGTGAATAAGGTATCTTCGATAAGGAAATCCCGGAAGTATGGCACAAAAGTATCTCTTAGCACATTTTACCTTAACTTTTTATTATTAGGAGTTGAATTAGTTTTATTGGTGCCTCGACAGCTATGGTCATTAGCATTATTTAGTAATTCCAGATTTTAATATCCGAGTTGATATCTTGGTCAAAATGTGTACCCATCTTCAATTATAAAGGAATAAAATGAAGTCATACAAACTGTTTAAAAAAGTAAAATTAATGAATTCTGGCGGTATTTGGTGTAACTTCTTCTTTTTGTCGAAGAAAGAAAACTTCACTTTGTGAATTCCACTTGAAAGATTTATTTATGACCCGGGTTTCTCTGACAAAACGTTTAAAAAAGTTTAAAATAGTGTTAGCGTATTTTTTTGTTATTTGACGCTATTACTACGCTAGTGAGGTGAGGAAGAGAGTAATAACTATAAACTACACACATTTAAGAAAGTGGCACTGCAAGGTTTACAATAATCAATAAATCTTTCACATTGTAAGCAATACATTTTCAGAGAGGTAAACTCTTTCATTAGTAATTCATAGTTTAGTTGTGGATAGCATAGCTTAATTTTCATTCTTTTATGACACCATAAAAGGATATTACATATTCGGGCTGATTTGGTCATCAAAGCGATCAAAATATACCCATGTCAATAATTTGGCAGAGATTTATATGCAGTAGTCGTCATAGTTGGCGTTCCTACTGGCACAGTAGCAAAATTAGAGTCATCTCACGTTTTACCACTTTGTTAACGAATACGTCACCTTCGGAAACATTCACGAAGCAAATATGTTTTTTATGTTTCATATGTTTTATCCTATTTGCATTCAGGTATTCCTATCGAGCATAAGCAGTTTCTGCACTAGATGTGAAGCCTTCCTTTAGAAAAAACTATCCGTTGAAACATTCGGAGCAAACTACAAAGTGATACGCTTCCTACCCAGGAAATATTCTCTCGCCTAAAATCAACGCTCCTCAGTGATCTAACAAAATTAATTTCCCACAAGGAAAAGGGTTAAAAGTAACTTGGCACGATAGGGAGTGCACTTAGGAAAATTCCCAAGGAGAAACGGACATAAAATAAGGTTGATTGCTCTATCCATTAAGCTATCCCACCAGAACAATTTCTCCATGCCGTTTGGGAGAATTTGGATAGAGCAAACAACCGGCAATTGGGAGACCCGGGTTCGAGTCCCGGTTCCGTTAGACTTTTTACACGTCCATTTCTCCTTGGGAAAATAAATTTCATCACAAATCTTTGAATTTCTGGGACTTACACGCTTCTCCTAGTAATTTCAAGAAATTTTGTTAAAATCGGAGTGAAAATTCCCACGTGACAAATATAAGTCTACAATGGACAACTTTCATAATTATATGATAGAAGATATTCACCTTTTATCATTTCTGTCATTTTATTCCTTGCTTTCGCTCCAGCGAGACTCGTCGAAAATTTGTCTCCCTCACAGATAACGCACAAAAAGGGCTCCGTCGCTATTTCATTTAGTGGGCTTACTAGCACCCTCGCCGCCTTTTCAGATTCACAAGTGGTTCCGCTAAATAACTCGAGATAGTTTCCATTTAAACTCCGAATTTTGATTCAGAAGGTGTATCGAAAGCGAAGGCTACGAGGGAAGGGGGATAAAGGAGAAAGAGAAGCAGAAAATGATGGCGGTGGTAAGGAGTGGCAAATAAGCAAGAGATGGGGTGTCCTTAACAGGCAGATGCCTCCCTGTTAGCCGAGGATTCCCTTTTCTAAGTGAGGCGTCGTTATATATAAATATATAAGGGCCGAGAAAACCAGCGCATGCGTCGATTTTTTAAGGAATGCGCGCGTGTGAGTGTGTAGACGTTATCGACGTGCACATAAGTCTGCGTGTGTTTTCTACTGTTAGGGAAGTTCAGAACCCTTAATTTGGAGGGAAAGGAATTTCGCTAATGATCTTAAAAATTGATCCGACGCATCAGCAACGCCCTCTGGCGATAAATCGCTGCTAACAACTTTCACGTCTAAAAGCTTTGCGGATTTTTTAAGGGAAAATTCGATACTATAGGGATACTAGTAGAATTTCATCTATTTCGTCTGGGGTTACATGTGACGATAATGATGGTTTTTAAAAACTCCATCGACAGGAATACAATTAACGATATGCGTCTGTAATGCTAAATTACTTATATCTAAAGCATGCTTTCGATAAATATCGAATCAAATATTCTAAGTAATTTCAAGCTGTCGAATCAATTGAGTATTTATAAGGGTTAATATATATGACGTATGAGCTCTAGTAATTGTTTTAATTTTATAAGCAAGTTAAATTTACTACAATATATTGCTTTCAAATAATATCATACAAATTATTTGATTTTTACAGTAAATAATTAGTTATATTAGGATAGATTATCTTGGTTGCAATTTAAAAGCGTAAATTTAATCGAGTTTAATTGAAGATTCTTGTTTGTTATATTACAGGTGAAAATGAGTAAAAAAACCATTGCGATAATTTGATATCCGTTTCATCAGTTATTCTGCATTTGTAATCTTTCTTACTTATTACGAAGCTTTCAAATATGAGAATTTACGGGGATTCAGTTCTTTTGGAAAGATCTTGGGAAAGTATCCACGAATGTTTTCGTGATAAGGAAAAGGTAACTTTAAAATATTATAACATATAGCAGAAATTTGACTGTTGTGTCAGTCAATATGGCACACGTGAACTAAATGTGAGACAATAGTGTCTCGATGTATGCGTCCGTCCGTCAACCTGTCTGCAATTGCACTACAACTATTGAAATGAATGTCACTCGCATACATCTACTCAGAGACGTAACTAATTATTACGATTTAAACATTCGTTGATTTGAAAAATAAAACTCCATAATGATTGCTCTGCTTGTATCGGCCGTTTCCCTTTCATGCGAAGAGAGAGCACTCTAAGTGATAGCATGAAATGCTCCCGGATAGCCTAGTGGCTAGTGGGTTTCCTTTAGTTGAAAGCAGTCTGGGTTCGATTCCCGGAGAAAGTGACCTCAGCTGTCGAGGCACTGTTAATAATACTATTACTACGACATTCCATGAATTCGCGTATACATACGACGTCTGTAAAAACACGAAGGATATAAGATGTAGAATGATAATTGACACTGCAATAATGACGGTACTGACCCCGCAGATGAGTCCTCTACGATTAAAAATTAAATTGCAGGTATAAAAGTTGTACCTTACGCAAATGCACTCTTTCACTGGCACGTATTAGACCCGTATAAACCCGTCAATATACATTATATTCAAGATCCACTTTAACAAGGGATATTTTTATTGTCAGCCCGAGAATATATCGGCAATAAATATTCGATTGTGGACGATTCCCGTCTCTTTTCCTGGCCGTAATTCTTTCTATTTTTCATTCCTTTCCTTAACGTATCTCTTTATAGGTTTCCCTTTCTTCCCATCGCACCACTTGTTTTTCTTCCGCTTCTCCTTTCGCAGACCTGAACATTTTCATCCGAATGTTTATCGTTTGAAGATTTTCTCCGGCGATGCTTCCTATTTCCTTCCTTCTCTTCGCATAAATTTGAGTCATTTCTAAAAATATTTTTGTTGAAGAAAATCCAGAGTTATTAGAAAGTGCTTAGAAACTCCCCCCTTAAAATAAATAGGATCTACTTCAGATTGGTAATTCTCTCCGTAAAAGCAAAATGTTATTCGAAGAAGTTGGCGAAATTATTTTAATCCCAGATTCACTAAATTTTGTTCATATCTGTAAATGATTGCGAAATAAATTAAAGTACTCCGGTTGAAGTTCAACCTTGTCTATTTACGTATTTAATCAGATAGCAGTCGGTGGCGTAAGGCAGGGGCAGAAACGTAGCCAATCGGGTGGTTTTGGGGGTTCAAGCCCCCTCTAAGGGAGCAGAGCAAACAATAAACGAAAGTATGCGAGAGGATGTCTCTCTCTCTCTCAGTTATGCCATACAAACATCGCTGGAGATACATGGTAAAATATATCAGTCTATATTTACGTTTGATTTTGGGATTGATTACTGTTCCTGTATTGTAGTCAATACAGCCTCAACTCAGTAGCTCAAAACCCTCCCCATGGACAAATCCTGGCCAGGGTGTTGAATGGTAGGAATAAAAATTTTTATTTTGAAACCTAAAAACTTTAAACTTAGGGAATGATCGGTCATGTAAACATTAGGGAAAAAGATAAGATGGGATAACTGACAATTCAGGATCACTTTCTGCAATGCGTAATACTTATGAAAACAGCGTAAGATAATTCATGCACTCATGCCGGTTGCAAATGATATCAGATGTATGCGAAATAATATATGAAACACTTATAAAAGTAAATTTAATTACAACAGAATTCACTGAGGATTGATGTAAATCAAAGAACAAACTTCAGACGAAACTTCAACATATCGCAGATTAAAACTTTCATTAAATCATCATCGATTAGAGAAAATAAAACATATCTCAACGAAAGGCAAGTAAAAACGCTCTTTCGTCAAATTGTGGGATCAGCATTTCTTGATTAAAGCGTGCACTCCATACACGGTGTACACAGAAGACAAAAAAAGGGGAAGCAATATTACCGATGGCAAAGGAGGCGGTTCTGGGATGCGAATAAGAGATGAGAAGCGGTTAGTAAAGGGAGGGAGGATGATCTGGGTGATGTAGAGGAACGAGAGGGATGGAGATGAGTTTGACGGGAAAGTGAGGAAGTATATGAAGAGAGGGTGGGAAGTGGTGTGGACTGGGAGGAGTGGAAACGCCTGGCGGATACCCGGTGCGAGTAATTGGTCAGCCATTCTGAATTGATTGGATGCAACACTGTGGAGAGGCAATTACCCGCGGATGCTTCTCCCCTTCCGCTCCGGGGCCCTGTGGTCTCAGCTCCTCCTCTCCACCCACGCCCCCCCCTTTTACTCCACTCACATTTCGGGTTAGAGGAGGAATAGAGCGCTTAACCCAATCTCCAAGAAAGAGGAAACGCTGTAAAACGGATGGGTCCGAAGAGAAATACCTTGCCGATTTTCTTTGAAGGAAAGATTTAAAAGGCAAACGTTTGTAGATTATACAGAGAAGTATTAGAGATTTTAAACAGCAGTTTCGCCGGCAGTTCGCGCTACCCTCTGAGACCGAAACAGGAAACAAGGGAAAGGAATCGGATTAAGGAATCACCTAATGCGCATTTCAATAGCAATGGTATCATCTTCAGAGGAAAAAGAATGCTGAATATGAAATATTATTCTTACTAAGAATATAGAAGTAGTTGTAATAGTTGTATTGTTAAAAGTGACAGTTGAGGTTATTTCGCACACATCCCATTTCCCACCGGGAATCGAACCCGAGACATCTTTCGTTAAAGTCGAACGTGCTACCCACGTGACTACCCGGGGACATTCCTCTGAATATGATAGCGTTGCTATTGAAATACACATTAGATGTTTACTGGAAGGACGGTTCATCCGTTTCCTTTCCCTGTTTCGGTCTCAGAGGAAGAGATTCGAACCGACAGCATAACGACCCTAGGAATATTGAAAAACTCTCATCGATTACCTCAAAATAATTTAAATCTGTATTTTAAAATTAACTAAATTGAGATCTTACAAGAAATTGACAGCAGAGTTTATTCCCTTACTGTTTCACACACAAGTTTCACGAATGATTCGATAGCGAGAAGCACAGATATATATCGAGAACATCCGTAAGAAGGAATATATTCTAAGGAAGGAAAATGATTCTGTAACGTCTGACTTACAGCAACTAATACCGCCAACCTTTGCAGCAATCTTATTGAAAGAAAAAATAAAGGAGAAGAACATAAAGTTCGATTTTCATTTATTAAGAGTCAAGGTCAAGTCATTCTTCAAGTCAAGAAATGCTTAAATAAAAGAGTACCTCAAGACGTCATTTCAATAAGGATAGCCGAGTAAATATCGAAAGAAAAAGTAAATATATTAATCATGAGCTGATAATGTTGAGTTTCGATCAAATTTCGAAAAAATATTGTAAATAAATAGTAAATGTTAAAAAATTAAATATAATCAATATTTGCAAGCGTGACTTCGTGGAACTCACACATCTAAAAGGAAAACATTTCCTGATTTCGACAGCAGATTTTCATTGACTAGTTTCGTCAACGAGCTGATATTTTCCCCTTAACAGTTCAATAAAAATCTGCTGTGGAAATTACTAAGTTTTCTCTTCCTAAATGTAACTATAGATGAACACAGAATTTAGCATAAATTTCACTAAAGTCCTGATTTTAAATAACCTCTGTTCAGTTAACTTTTTGGAGAGGAAGTTATTATTCTTATGGTGCTCTATTTTTATATTTGATATTGACACTATTACAATTTTTCCATTCAAAATGGTAAGTTGAATAATAAAGCAAGGAAACACATTTTGACTTTGATTTGTAACTTATAAACATGTATCAGCAATTAAAATAGATATACCGTATTTCCCCTTTGAAATTACAGTAAAGAGTAGTCAACGCTTGATCCCTCTCTTAACTTCGTCAACGAGTCCGTGAACTTATAATATGAGCGATTCTGTATAATTTGACACTCCAGGAGTAGACACAAAAAATACATGAATAGGTTGCTCTTATATTTCAGTAAAGATTGATGTGGAAATAAACACGGACATAGAATGAGAGATGAGATACTTTCGATACTCTATGGTAAGAGAGCGGCAATGAATGGCAATTCCTCCTCGGCCGCCGATGTTTTAAAAGAGCGCTCCATCGATCGAACCTAACTGTCATCCTTTTAATTGCTTCATCAGGTCTGAATGGCTCATCTCTCTCTCTATTGAGGTCGGCGGGTCGTCTAATCAACCCCGCGGTGCGATGCCCAAGCAAAACGGCGAATTCGACTCCGGTGAGTTGCAAATTGCTTCGTAGACAATTCTCTAAAAGTTTTATCTTCATCAAATCGTGCTCGTCATAAATGTCAATCGTCCTCTCTTTTTCCACAGTTATTGCGATTTTCGCTCTTTCGGAGTATTTGTAAGAATTTTCACCTGTTAATAAGAAACAGGCTTTCGTAAAGTTATATGAAGTCTCAAATATCAACCATCCTAAAATTGTCAGGGAAATATCTTGCGGAAATAGCCTTGAGAAATGTTTCCTTCACGTGCAAAGTGCAAAGTTTAAGCGCGAGAAAACGACATCGCAACTCTATCAAAGAGCAAGCGAATCCTCTTTCGTAATAACATAAAATGTTCACTATCAGATAAAATTATTGAAAATATAAAAATAAACCCTTTAAGAAGATGTTACCCAATTCTGTTTTCTTTCCATTCAACTTATTTTTCCATCTTATATTTATATTCGATTAAGCCCCTTTTACGTTTATTTTGTTTCTCCTGCATTAATTTAATACACTGCAGAAAAGAATAACTTTTGAAGGAATAACATAGTAGTAGTATATCTTTCAGCATATCTTTTTATTATTATCAGACTCGAATGCTTGCTATCCACTTAAAGATTTTCCAATCATAATTCCATCGAGCTATTGAAAGACACTGTGCCATATTATTTCGAGTTAGTAAGACATTTTGACAAATTAACTATATTATAACTTTGTAGTACTTTTAGGCAACTTTTAATGGTCATCTCTTTCCACGTATATAGCGTACATCATTCATGGGTGTGTGAACTCACCACAATTTATCAATAGCACGAATGAATCGAAAGACTATATCATGATATATCCGGCAAAAAACCAGTTGAGATTCAATCACGACATTATTATGCATTATTGAAATACAATGTTGCAGATTTCATAAGTAAGCAATTGCACCTCACTGAGAATACAAGCAAAAGCAAGAGAAAGCAAAGAGTAGAGATGAAGACGTTGCGTTGCACCACTCATTGCAACGTCTTGAAGACTCGAGGATGATTGCAAATTCCTCCATCAATTCCTTCGTCAAAGAAAGACGAGGAAGAAAGAGTTAGAAAATCTTCAAGATCGTTAATAATTCCTCCGTGAGCTGCGGGGGGAAACTGGCTCTCGCATCTCGACTTGAATCGATTACCTTTCGTAATTGAAACAATTGGGGTTTACTTCCAATCTATTCCAGCTTAGCGCTAATCAAGGCTTGGAAGTGGCCGATGCTATTCGATTGATTCGGGGTAAGCATCCATTCCCTCCCACGGATGCGAACAAGCGGACTCCGACGGGGAAGGGTAATGAGTAAGCTACGCCCACGCTGTACTTGTTGTGTCTATAAATCTCAATTGCTTTCATTACGGGTGGAGGGAGTGGTTTTGCAGGTAACGAAATAGGAGGCCGACTGCAATCTCGACGCTGCATCTAGATGGAGAGTGTATAGGAAATATTCGTCGGGATCGGAGGGATTCATTGCTCCAGTGGGAAGAAGGATAAAAAATTGTGTCGAAAATGGAGTGATTCTGAAGGGGAGCAGATTAAGTGGTAGGAATTCAAAGAGAAATCGTGAAAAGTAAAATTTTAATTTAACCTATTCGAATAATAACTTTCAGAATCCTTTCGGCGAATATTTTTGTCTTTCTAAAGTAATGAAACTGAACTTGTGTCACGGTTTATTTCTAAGGTTTTATTAAGTTACGAGTATATTCCGCATACCTAAGTAGTAAATGTACGTGATAAATCGGAGTAAACAATAGTTTAAATTAAGGAACTCCAGAAAAATCATTTGAAGTTCTGATAAACTTAGCGGTTACCAAAGGAAATATAAAAAGCCGCATGGAGTTGATGCCATAAGGCGACTAAAAATATGCCATTCCATTAATATTATCATGAATATTTCCCCAATAAGATTCCACAACAATCGGTTTTTCTAAAGAGGGAAAATTCAACTTGAGATCTTTCACGTAGAATATAATTTAGTACCTACCAATTTAGTATGTACCTACTGAACACAATGACTGAAAATAATCCAAATTAGCAATCATAACAATATATCTACAGACAGAAAAATTCGCAAATCATAAACAATTAGGTAAAATAAACTACTACCGGTGAAACTGTTTCTCTCTATCGTTTCATGAGAATTGAATACAATGGCGAATTTGAAGTCACTATAGTGCAAATATCGTTATAAACATTCCCATATCTTACAAATTTTACTATTTAGAAGTAATCGGACACTATGAAAAATATAAGACCGTGCAATTCTCAGGAAAATACCTAAGAAGTGAACTTTATATTATTCATATAATAATATTAATTACCTTAATGGAAACAGGAATATCACAATTACATCAATTTTTTATAATTATTATAATCGACAGCATAAATTTCACTAAAGTCCTGATTTTAAATAACCTCTGTTCAGTTAACTTTTTGGAGAGGAAGTTATTATTCTTATGGTGCTCTATTTTTATANGTAATGTTATTTAAAAGGAGTTTAACGACGCTTAACTATACCAACCGTCACTTGAAACCTTTCAATGTATTAAAAGCTCCCTAGATTGCTTGTGCAAACATAGTGAGCTAGCGTTAGCTAGATGTGGAATAAATAGAGAGTAAACTCTATGATAACTAAAGTGAGGAAGATGGAGCAGCAAAATAATGAAGTCGACAAAAGCGGCACTCAGTTGTTTTCTTTTTCCTTTTCTTTGTATTTGGAGGCGGACAGAGGCGGCGACTCAGCTGCCCGTCACGGACGAGGAATATCCATAGAATTATGGCAAAGGAATGAGAAAGGAGAATGCGGAGGACGAAGTAAACGTGGGCATGGGGACGATAGGGGGAGGAAATGCTCGTCTTACGGGGTTACCTGTTAACTAAGTCGCTTAGGTACGTTTTCAGTGAGCTGCAGATGTTATGAAGGTACTGCCTGTGGGTCTTCATAAAAATTCATGTTTCAAAAAAGAAAGAATAAACGAAGTGAGTTTTCTTTATAAGAAATAACGATCTACAAGGTGGTTGTTGATAAGTATTTAATTTTCAAAGCTGTGCTTCATATTTAATAATGGCAATTTGAGAGAGAAATATCAATGCAATATATGTCATTAAAGAGAAAGAAAGAACTAAACTTATATTATTTGAAATATAAGTAACTATGTAGAGAATAATAACACTTTCTGCAATGTAAGAGAAAGAAGGTTGTATGCGCCGCATTTTAAAGATCAGATGAGCTTTTTACCAAAATATATCGTAAAAAGTACGTACCGAGTATCTTCCACAATTTATTTCCATTCAGAGGTTATACAACTAAGTGGAAACTTCATTTTCGCTAAGTATTATAATCGACGAACACACAGCCTATTCATTAGCCAGGATTCGAACCCGAGACCTTAGGGCTAGAACGATAGCACCCTAATCACTCCGCTATCGTAGCCGTCAGAAATATTTAGATATTAAAGAAAATTCTGTTTTAATTCCGCAGTTGGGAGTCAGAGATTGAACTGTTATGTAAAACGCTGATCCATTTCTTTTCCATTTTTAATATCCCCTAATAAGAACCTTTTCATAAACACACGGCTATTATCCTGACATGAGGTTGTACGGTACAACTTCGCCAATAAATCATCCGACCAATTTATACAACCGGTTCCTTCCTCGCAATTTACATACCATTAATATTTTTGGAGCATTCTTCGCATGCGAAAAACAAAACATATTCCTCGCGACAGATGTTGTCTTCCCGATCTATAGAAGACGAAGAATCAAATAGGAAATGAAGGGTATGTTGGCGGATTGACTCGGCGATCAGAGCGGCGTAGACGGCCGATCCTGATTTGAATTTCGCATGAAGCCCACCGGAGATCGAGCGGAGGAATGGTTAACCCTGACCATAAGGACAGCCATCAAGTTCCCAGTTCGTGTCCCAACCGAGTGGTTATGACCTCAAAAGACGATCACGAGCGTGTTTTGGTCCCAAAAAGGGGAAAACTAACATCCGGAGGTTCTTTATTCTCCTCCATCTCGTGCAGAACGGGCGAGAGAAAGGGACGGAGTGGCGGGAGAATAAGCTAACTCTCCTTTCAGTTTCCTTCATCACCAGAACAGTACCTTTTTCGAGGAATTGCTACAAAACCTTTCCCCTTCCTCTCACTGCATTCTGCGATTCCGTGTTGCGCTCCTTCACCTGCACATGAATAATACAAACTTTGACTTCGCCGTGGAGGGAGAAACACGACTGTAAAAATAAAAAAAGGGGTTGTCCTTAAAGAGAGTTTAACTGCATCGTTACATTTGATAGAGAAAGAAATGTTACCGTTTCTTATAAAGATGAGGCGGATGCTAGAACGGAGATGGTTATAGGATCGGGGATTACAGATCGGAAGTAATTGCTGAAACTAGATCAGTCTTGAGAGATGGTGATGAATGAAGGGTTACTTATGCGAATCACTGTATATCAGTCTTGTAGTCTTATCAGTCTGTATATCATATCAAGAAATATTTAGAAAAATAGTAGACTTTCCCAAGCGATTTCATCATCTCCACGACGATTATAAGATTAGTTACTGTAACCAATTTCAAGAGCAGAATAACTTTGTAAGATTTTCATGTCGAGCGTTTTAGCCTTGTAGGCTTCGCTGCCGGGAAGTATCATCAGTTTCGTATCACTCATCAGCTTCTGATGCTGAATAGTGATATCAAGATCGCCCATTTAAAATAATTAGGTGTAATTTCATAAAACAGCTCTTCTCGCAGAATCCATTACGAAGATTTTCCATCAAGGCAAGCCTCAAACCACTATCATCGTTCAGTATAAACACAAAAGCCCTCGTCTACTCTCTTTCTTGTTGGAAACCTGCAACTACTTTCATCTAAGCTCAGCTCTAATCTATCAACTGCGAGCAGTTAAACACACGACTAACGATTTAATAATGCGTAGATTTATATGCTAGTTATTGTTAGAAGTAATGATTTTAGATATTTGAAAACGTGGCAGTTTACTCTGGTATATGTGGAAGTTCAATGTTTTGCTCTCGAGTAGTTATTTTTTGCACAGAGCTTAGCAAGACTTATTATCATTAGATGTATTACCCGTAGGGGATCATTTAAATACATATCTATTTGTAATCTATAATTAGTTATTTCACAACTTTTCTTGTACTTCTTATGGGCATGAGCTCATTCGATTATTTTCCAAAACATTAATCGGATTTTATCAATATCTTTTTTTTCGTTAGCCACGTTCTTAGAGCCAATTTAATAGGTATATAATTAAATTCATAAGTATATAATTTATTTGGTCGTAATGTTATTTAAAAGGAGTTTAACGACGCTTAACTATACCAACCGTCACTTGAAACCTTTCAATGTATTAAAAGCTCCCTAGATTGCTTGTGCAAACATAGTGAGCTAGCGTTAGCTAGATGTGGAATAAATAGAGAGTAAACTCTATGATAACTAAAGTGAGGAAGATGGAGCAGCAAAATAATGAAGTCGACAAAAGCGGCACTCAGTTGTTTTCTTTTTCCTTTTCTTTGTATTTGGAGGCGGACAGAGGCGGCGACTCAGCTGCCCGTCACGGACGAGGAATATCCATAGAATTATGGCAAAGGAATGAGAAAGGAGAATGCGGAGGACGAAGTAAACGTGGGCATGGGGACGATAGGGGGAGGAAATGCTCGTCTTACGGGGTTACCTGTTAACTAAGTCGCTTAGGTACGTTTTCAGTGAGCTGCAGATGTTATGAAGGTACTGCCTGTGGGTCTTCATAAAAATTCATGTTTCAAAAAAGAAAGAATAAACGAAGTGAGTTTTCTTTATAAGAAATAACGATCTACAAGGTGGTTGTTGATAAGTATTTAATTTTCAAAGCTGTGCTTCATATTTAATAATGGCAATTTGAGAGAGAAATATCAATGCAATATATGTCATTAAAGAGAAAGAAAGAACTAAACTTATATTATTTGAAATATAAGTAACTATGTAGAGAATAATAACACTTTCTGCAATGTAAGAGAAAGAAGGTTGTATGCGCCGCATTTTAAAGATCAGATGAGCTTTTTACCAAAATATATCGTAAAAAGTACGTACCGAGTATCTTCCACAATTTATTTCCATTCAGAGGTTATACAACTAAGTGGAAACTTCATTTTCGCTAAGTGGCCTCCAATCAATAGCAGGAGAGAAATTCAGGGAGAAATTGAGTAAATAATGCACTGATAACATAATTAATCATGTATAATGCCTAGTTTAGCTTTTTGCAAGTGGAGGAATTGGCGAATTTTACAATCGAGACTATTTATGGGACATTTTTTCTTATATCAACTATATATCGTTCTAATTTCAAGGAAATAATTATCGATTGAATTAGTTCCAATAAATTCACAATAGTAAATAATATTCGCAAAATAAACGCGCAGGCGTTTTTCCTCGTGGTGGGTTTTTCTCCACAAACCTTCAGTTGATGATTTTTCCCCAAAACCCTAATCTCTGTGTTTTTATAAGTATCTTTATTGAGTTTTTATCTATTAGTTTTTATTTACCTATTAACTAGACTGCCTATTAGTTTTTATTTACTATTTTTACCAATTATCTTATATCTACGTTTGTCGATTTGTTTAGATCTGTTAATTTATTTTTCTAAATTTAAATTTATTGAAGTTATTTGTTTTTGGTTGTTAGTGTAATATTAATATCAAGTAATATCTTCAGGTGAAAGTGAGGGCAATTTGACCTAACCTCGTCGTAAGAGTAAAATCAAAATAATTAAACCAACAGATGCGGCCTTAATATTGTAGAATTCCATGCTACAGGTAGCCTGTAAAACAAGTATACCTTTCATTTGCTGTTAGTTGTTTTCGTTCTAACTGAAATACCATCGTGCTTGTCTAATTCAGATTGTTATGAGATTTATAGACTATTCGTAGCTCACTGAAAAAATAGTCGCTTTCATATTCCCTCAAAAATATCGAGTTTCCCCCATTTCAGTGCTTAAATATAATTAATTTGATAAATTTTGACGTAAACATTTTAGCAAGGGGAGGGAAATCAGTAATTATACTCGCACTAGTGAATTTTTAATTAAACTTTACATCCAAATGTAAAGTAGAAGATTTACTGAATTAAGTCTTAAATCGGCGTAAGCGACTCAATTTAAATTTATAATACCTTTAATGGACAGCTACTATCCAAAGGTAACCTTTTCCAATCGAAAGGAGAAAAATACACACATTACGGCAATTAGCGGGTCAAGCTTCAAAGCTTCAGTGAAGTTGTTCTTGGCGTGCAGAATGACTTGAGTTTGGTAAACGTGTTAATTCACCACATTGAAAGAATATCGTGAAAGGAAGAAATAAAGGTTTTCTTCCCTAAATAGACCGATGAAAAACGATGAGTGAAAGGGAAAAATGAAGAGGTAAAATTGTGTGCCGGTACTGGAAATGCGTGGAATCAATTGGTAAAGTGATTGTAAAATCATCAGAGAAGGAAAATCAGATTTATTGAGTACGCCCTATACCTTATAGAGATATTATTTTCAGGGGAGGCGGCAATTAGGGCCAAATAAAAAGATTAACAAAAAATACCTGAAGGAGCGTTGTAAAATGTGAAAAAAATAAATCTTTGGTGTATGTCGCTGACTGCGTACACATCGCTACCAATGAAGATGTCAATCACGTAAACGGAAAGTATGTCATAAAACTTAATTTTGAAAGAACTGCTTTAAAATCTAATGAATGAAGATAGAGCTACAGTGGTACCCTGGTTAACGAAGGCAATCCATTCCAAGATTTTCGTGGTTAACCAGAACCCTCGTTATTCAAGGCGCGATTTTCCAAAACCATACTGCATGTCAAATACGCAATTAAAACTCATTTAAATTTCATTGAATTTGGTACATATAATTTATTTGATATTATTTGTAACAAAAAAATTATCATTAATAAAATGAATAAGCATAAAAGCAGTTTTTAATTGTTAATTTTCACCAGAAGGCGTCGTTAATGAGACTGTGTCGTTGACCGATGCATTTATTGATCAAAATGATAAGTCGTTTACCAAGTATGTCGCTAACTAAGGCCGTCGTTAACCAAGGTACTAATGTAATTCAGTTTGAGACGGAAAGAAAATATAGAGGACCTCTTGTATTTAAAAAAAGTATTGTATTTGAAAAATATGCTGTTGATCTGCCTTTTGATCTGTCATTTTTTCACGGGGTTTAAACCTTTAGTTGATTTAGGTTGTTCTCCGAACTTTCAAGACTTTACGACTTTACAATCAATTACAATCAAGAAATTCCGTTTTCTCCTTTGCTAGTTAAATGTAATTTGTACTAATAATAGCCAGTATCTGAAACTGAAATGTTCGATCAGCTATAGGAACACTAAGTATGGAAATTTAAAGGTATGTATGGTATACATTTAAAACCAATCTCATAATTCCCTGTTTTGCTACATAGTATTTCATTCCAAATTAATCTCCAATCACAGGACTTTTCCGCCATTTCCAGTTTCCGTTGTACTTTTTAACTCTTAATGTATGGTTTCTTCAATGTAATTTCTCCCAAACTAGATTGCAAATCATAAAAATAATTTAAGAACTACATATTTTCTAAATAATTAGGACAACATATTCCATAGGGTTACCGAAAAAATCACAGTTAATATAATGGAAATATCACCAATCACCATCACAATGTTCTAGCCATTCTTACAAGTTTAATTTGCACACGACTCCATATTAAGTGACACGGAGAAAGAGAGAGGGAAAATAAGAATGAGGAAAGAGAAAAAAGGATAAGGAAAAGGGAACAGAAAACCAAGTAATTGAGAAGCAGGCAGCGCCACTGTGGGAAGGAGAAGAATTAAACAACTGATTTAAGACTGCGAGATAGACAGATTTATGACGTAATTAAGGGGATTTATTATTATTTTGGAGACGTCCGGTCAATTTCCGCGCGACCGGTCGTCGGACCCCTAAAGAGATGACGTATAACCGGGAAGCCGATAAATGGTCGAAGTGAAATGGGAAGAAGACGATCGGAAAGATCGGAAATATCGAAACAAAAACGAAACGAGGAGCGCTTCGATATGTGTCAATTATAAACAATAGCGAGCAGAGAAAAGGGATGAGATTGACGTGAGATGAGCGGAAAACGTCAATTACGGCAAAGAGAACGGTGCGGAATTATGGGTAACAAATGAACGGTGAAAAGCGAACTCCTCCGATTAAAGGGAAAAAACGAGAGATTTGGCGTAATTATGGGGATTAATGAAACTCAGTGGGTGGATTCGTGCAATTTTTTCCAATCGCGGAGCGAAAAAGGTGAAATGGACGAAGAAATGGAAACTGTCATTTCGTGAGAAAGAGTTGAACCTATTACCTGAGACAGGAAAGAGACATTAATTCCTGGCGTGTGCTCGCTGGCACTGCCATAAGCTTCCTTGCAGCAGCGGAGGAATCTCCCCTTGAAATAATTGGAATCGCAGAAGAAGCGGAGAGCTACGTTTTGGACTGTAAATTATTCGACATAAATCCGAAGTTAGTTCGCGCAAGGGAGGAGTCTGGAAAAAAGGAGAGCATCGAGTTTCAAAAAGTTGTTCTAAGACGGGACCGTTAGCCATAAATTGTATTGTATTCCAATTAAACGCTTTTCGAGGTTGGAGACGAGGCGAAAAAGGAGGTGGAGCTGTCGGTAGAGATGGAAAGAGAGAGGGAATGGAAGATAGATGGAAATTGAGAGCAGGAGTAGACGGATAGTGAAGGAATTGTATTTGACCATTCCTGAATAAGGAGACATCATTAAGGAGGGAAATATCCCGAAGGAATTCGACACTGATTTAAGGTGACCATTAAAAACACCAGTGACATCTATGAGAGCAGTTAAATATAATCCCGACTGGAACAGCTCACAGTGTGAGGTATTCTGAACGAATTTGAGAGGGCTAGTTTCTATCTAGTAAATAAGAATTAACAGGTTATATTGCTAAATAAGCCAAACTAAAAACTTAAATTTTATGAATGAATTATTCGATAATTTACCCTTGAAAAGATACAACCACTGCGTTTATTTCTTATGGACGGTGTCAACCACCGTTACCCTAATTAATTAAACTACCCTAAGAATTTACAGAATAAGGAACGAATAAATTCCACGACTCATCTTTAATCCCTTAACTACCAACTGTCTAGTGGTAAGCCACAATTTTCTACTCATACTTATCAATACGATAAACTAACAGGGAATTTACTGTTATTAATTTATTTATTATAATTTTATAACTTATTAGCATCAATTTCAGCATTAATATTGATAGATAGCAGCCAAGTAATTTCCAGTAACGAAGGGAGAGAAGGCTATCTTTTAACACTAAACAGAAAGTTTCCGGAAATGAATTCATCCAACGAGTATGTAGCAGAGACGACAAGTATCATAAATAACATCAGCAACACGTACAGCGATAAAAACCGAAGTAACTGAGTTTTGCTTCATAAACGAGTAAAATTTAACTTTTATCAAAAGATGCTTTTATGACGGAATGACTGAATTGCTGACTATATTGCTATAATTCCGATAGTGATACACCGAAATCGTGATTTTGTCGGCCCTCGTTTCTAAAGCTAACAATACGATATATTATTCTTTTCGTAAATTTATATTATGTTGAGCTCAACAGTAACTTCAGCAAGTACAATTACTTTGGAAATAATGCTAATTAAGAAACGGATATACCGATACCTTCCTTATATCACGAAGATAGACATCATATCTTAAAAATGCACTTGATTAGCCCCATCTTGAATACGCGGCAAGTATATGGGATCCAGCGGATGAAACGCACACCCGCGAAATCGAGAAAGTTCAGCGCAAGGCAATACGATTTGTGAAAAATTGCTTCGATAAAAAAGCTAGTATTACGGAAAAGCTTTCGGACGCAGGTTGGGAATCCCTGAAAGATAGGAGATTAGAAGCTAGGCTTCGATTACTCGGTAAATTTCGAGACAGTGCGTTTGTGGAGGACGTTATCAATATTATGCGACCCCCCCGCTACTTTGGCCGATCTGATAATGAGCGCAAGATAAGGGAAATAGATGCTAGGACAAGTCGTTTTAGGGACTCTTTCTGACTCTTTCTTTCCGCGAACGATACGCGATAATAACAAAATAAGGAAATAGCGCGAGCATCCGGTGTTAACACCCCCTGCCACACGCCGAAAGGCGGCTTGTAGGGTATTGATGTAGATGTAGATGTTGATGAATATTCTTATTGAACTTAATCACTATGATTGAAGTCTCCAAAAGGTAAAGACAATAGAGCAACAAAATTAAGTTTTCTTTATTAAAGTACGTAGATCTGTGAGCTTCTGCATAGTTATGAATCGCATTTACAAAGCAAGTACTGTAACTCTTGATGAGAAATCAGTGTTACCTGTAGTAGGCTTACCTTCAGATATTGACTTTGAAGAACTTAGGAATAGTCCAAACTCCCTCCATATGGTATCGCTAGCTTTGATCAGAAAGAATAATCAAATGAAATGGTATATGTGAGAGCTTCGAAAACGTAATTTGTATTCATCAAATTTTAAAATTAAAGCATCGAAATTGATGATTCGTAAATATAAAACTGAATATATTGCCTTAAAACAGCCTACGTTTGACTTTCGGAATGCTTTAACCAGTGGAATTTTTCCGCCAATAACTTAGAAGAAGCATCATGGAATCATTTCTAATGAGTGAAAACTAGTAAGCCTTGACAACTGGCTGAAGAAATTCCGAAGCAAGATTAGTTCCACAAAAAAAAATAAAGTCATGACTTTGGCTTGTGCTGTCAAGCCCCATTTACGGATGGTTAGACCCAAAATGGTTGGTCACCCGTGTCGATGAAAAAATTGACGAAACTGTTAGACGGACGTCTTAAACGGGAGTGAGTACATAAAAAGAAGATACTTCTTGCGCCATAAGCGCGAGCTTAACCTCAAGAAACATTGCGGACACGTTCCAGTCAATCAAAGCTCACGCGAAAGGGCAAAGATTGACTAGCGGCAGTCGGGAAAAGGGAAAGAATGAAGGAGATTGGCGGCGAAGAGGAAGGCGGACAGAGAATGGGAAAATTAGAGTGGGAAGAAGGAGAAGCAGAGGTCTGCAGAATTTGAGGGCAAAGGAATGAAAAGATTGTTTTATTTCCACATCGGAGAATACGTATAAAAACCTAGTGATTGTGCAGCAATGCCTCATCTAGGTAAAAATAATTAATTTAATTCGTTCTGAGCTTTAGCGTAGCAATAAAGAGTTAAATAAATAATATGATAGAAATATAAATAGAAAGTAGTAAAGCAGGTGAAATCCATTAATTTGCAACTGCTATTTTTAGGGAAAGACGCAAAACTTATTAATTCAAATCGCCCTTTGGGGATTTGGGGAATAAATTTTCATCGTTGTCTACCTTTACATTTGTCTGAACGCAATGATCCTAGCACTAAGCGATCAATATTGAAGGAGCTGCAAAATAGAACTAATCATTAATAACTAACCTTTTAAAAAATTTAATTTTTCATTTTTATTTTATTTTTCTTGTTTCTACTTTGTATGTAACTATAAGCATAATATACCATGTATGTTGTACTACTTTATAACTTTTAGACGTTTTACTGTTAACAAAATATTTATTGTACCATATTACTTTTGATGTCTATATTGTAAATTGTATATGTTATGTGTTGTCTACGGGAGGTTTTTTGGGGGAGAGGGGTTTCCCTCTCGCCTATGGACGAATTCCAGGCAGTTATTATCAAAATTAATTTCTACGTTATACTCCCCTCTAACGTTGCACCTGGCCAGGTGGCAAATAGCAACGTAATTGCAAGTATAATAATAATAATAAACTACTTCCACAATAAAAAGCCAATCGCCAGATGTAATGGAACTCTTAGATAACGTTCAGAACAAGAATTTTAGAATGGATAAATGAATTTTTATGCTAAAATAAGAGATGGAGGATTATAGAAGAATTCCTATTTAGTTACTCAATATTTCGTCGTAACGTCTTAGAGGGAAAGGTACTCAATCTGGTTGCCAAGAAAGTAGCGGAGATAAACTAAATAGTTAACACTCTCCCGTACCTTGATTTCGAATTTGATATTGAAATCCTGGGTGTATCTCTGAAATAACAAATCACTGCAACACCATACTCCACCTGCAATTGAAAATGTAATTGGAAGGAATAACCTTCCAGTCAGATTGTCGAAGCACGAACGGAGCTCATGATGATAGGTTAGGGATTAGACATAAAAACAATTATGATTCAGAAAAACTCTTTCGAGAAGAAGTTCTGGAGGTATCTGAGATTAAGGTGCTCATTCATTTAGTTTAGGTTGAGAGTATCAACGGATGTGAGGAAGAAAGGCAAGGAAGAACGGGAGATAAAGGCAGATCGAAAGGAGGTAGAGAAAATTACGGGAGCCTTATGCGCGCATTCATCCAAGGTCCTTTAAGAGAGCAAAACTACAAGTCCCTATCCCAAATCGGAAAAAGAAGTCACCAGTTCCGTATCCCTTTTAGATAGTGGCTCGCGGGACCAGAATGGTCGTGGCTCTGCATCCCTCCTATTCCCTTTATAAGGGAAATAAGGGGGCGGGGCTTGTCCTTCGGTGACGGACTTGACATCGGCCAAAGTACATTAAAGGTTAGGGCATTCCTATTTGGTAGCCGGGCTAAAGGAGAGGGTTGGCGTTTAAAGACAGAGGGTTGGGTTGCTTAGAGACGCTACGCGGGTTTCCAATGCGACGGAAGGCGATTCGGAGAACACGCAAGTCTCATCTTTGGAGCGTGGTGCATTCTGGTCTCTTTATAAGGAGGAGGAAATTAAGGCAGGCTATCCTTCCTTCTCTTCTTTTTTGGAGGAGAAAGGAAAGGCGGCGGGTTCGTATTTGGTAGGTTCATCTGTTTAATGAGGTGGAAGGTTAGACGGGAGATGATGAAGGAATTGACAACGAGTTCGTAAGCGGGTTCCCGATCTGACTTTTCCATTCTACGCGATCTGGATAAAAGCGATGCTCGTTAGGGCGGACATGGCTTTGTGGGGTCCGCTGTTACGTCTACGCTACCGGAATAAGACGTCCGAGCTATGAACAGGGGAAAAGCAGACATGTAGCACGACAAAAACACACCTTTGGAAGCAGGTGCCGTATACCCCATCGACATGTTAACGGGGAGAACCGATGCGTAGAAACACTTTTACTAGACCAACTGTTCGTAAAATTAGCAGTGTTTACTTCCAGTATCACTCAGCACATTTTTGCAATCATAAATGCAATAGCACGTTCCTGCTGCCATATTTTAATGAACAGAATATTTTTCATTAGTATTTTGGTACAGAAAAAATAAATGTATCTTCAATTTATTTTTGTCTCACTCTTACTCATGGCTACGATGTTATGAGAGCTAGTGAGGTATAGGTGAAGCCGAATTCTTCTTGGCTAGTGCTCCTCATCGAGTACTTTGGTAGTGGATACTTAAAATATCGTTTAGTTACTCTTAGTTTGAATTGGTCTAATGATAGAATTCTGGCTCGTGTAAGAAAGTTATGGAAAACTACCTTACTCTTCAACCCGAACCGTAAGCTGCATATCAGATCTGTATGTTGTAAGGTATCTATTCAGTGAGTTAAACAAGTTTTAGCAGGTTTTTTGAACTCGCTCACTATAAAACTACTCTCGACACAGGGAGATAATGCATAAAGTAGAAGTAAATTTCTTACCTCATCTATTATCCCGAAACGCGATACCTTTCCCTTACCAATTAAACCCAAACGACCAAATGAAAACAAAGCGTATTAAGACGCCCGAATCCTAGGAGAGGATAGAGGGGGGAAAGCTGACGCTAGACAAAAGCCTCAGTGACATCTATTTCACCTCTGGCGAACTAACGGCCTTTAAAACCATCCAGAAACAAACTTCTCGAGGATGGAAGGAAAAACCTCTTCGTAATTGAAACCTCAAATTACATGAGGCAGTTATTTACCGCCGGGTCTTGAGCCTATCGCTCGTTACATCTGAGCGCAGATAAAACCCGGAGGTGTATTTACTTAGACCGTGAATCTAGCGAAGATGTTAACTGCGAGACCTTACCCTTTTAGGATAGCATTGGGCCCTATCTCCTTACATCTCCCTATGCTTCTTACGTAAATTACGACCAGAAAGGGTCTTCAATTCATTCTCTCTGCTCGCACTATATCTGCAAGTGACTTGATCGCGATTTCCTCTCCACGGTCCTCAGTTTCATTCCCGTCTTTTGAGGCTAAGAATTGCTTTCTTGTTAGGGCGATTCGTCAAATAAATTGTTTCGCCATTGCAAAAGTGGAGGAACCAAGAAGTACCCGTGGAATGGTTAACAGGTAGTGTACAAACATCAGAGGCAGTCTAAATGACGATGATGAAAATGTATGGTTATTTCTCTTGTGACTTATCGTAAGTTCTCCGTTTACTGGCAATTACATATTGAAAAACGGAAAGAATAATCTTGTCTTTGCACATTGAGGTGTGCGCCTAAAACCCAAAGATTTACAGCGATAAATAGCGATATGGCTAGGACTCGTACCCAGGTCTCCCTCAGCCCGGAAAGTGATCTCGTACTTGGTGCCATGTCGCTATCTTTCACGTCTGTTTATCCTTATGTTGAATAATATTTCTTCTGCCAGATAAATACCTGCAGAAATAGTTAATATGAAACTCAAAGTATCTCGTTAGCTGGGCTAATATTTGCTACCCTATTCTCGTCAAGTCTTTTCTAATATTTTTCTTCGACAATTTTGAACAAGTCGGTCTGACCCTTTTGTTTTGTTGCTCATCGGCTTCAAGGAAGTCATTATGAGCGGTGTAAACCTTCTAAGGCAGTTATAACTCCCGAATAAGGCTAACAGAATTGTTCGTTATTTTAGGAAGTAGTGGAGATAGGCTCTTATATTTGAAGTAATCTAACCTAACCTAACCTAAACTTAACCAGATAATGAATGTATAACTAAGACTAATTATTTATATTTACCTCAAATTCTTTATTGAAAAAGTAATAGTCCAAGAAAGTTGGAACTACTGTTACTGCTCGAAGTAATCTCCTTAAAGGCTTATACATTTTTCACGTTTTCACCATGATTCTATGGCTATTCAGAATACTTCGTTAGCGTGTTTTGCCCTTCGGAAATTGCTGGAAAGTCGAGGTGAGTTCAAATTCTAAGGTCTCGAAAATTTTTAGGCATGGTATGTTGCTGTCACCTACGTTACGAATCCCGAAACAGTTTCAGGCTAAAAGTTTTAGGCCGCATCTCTTAAAAGACACCGACATTTCCACTCATTCTCTATGCTGATAAGAAATCAGGACACCTTAAAACTTGCACGCACTTTAATTTTCCAGCGATATTCTCCAATGGGCTAAAAACACACCAAAAGAATTGTTCTCAGTAACACTGGGATCATGGCGACGATGCGTCGTGAAAATGTCTTAATCTACATATGTATCTCGCCGCCGCCTTGGGGTCTTCATGGGGATTACGTCAAGAGTAACAGAAGTTTCGAATTTCTGGGGCTAGTGCGTTTTTAGAAAAAAAAAGATTATGCGACCTTGTAACTTAAACTCATATTTCATAAGGGTTATTTACGATTATGTACGAATTATGTATTGCCATTTCAAATCCTTTTATCCACGTTATCTATGCAATGACCTCTGTGATTTCCAACAAAATATTTTATTATATGATTAGTAGAAATCTTACCTTTGGTTGAAACTGCCTGAGGGATGAGGGATATTAATGGTAACTAAACTCCATCAGCCGTAACGCAGTAAATCAGGAATACCTTAGTGGTGATCTTCTACACTCACTCTGGATGCATAGAAAATCTGAAAAGAGAAATACAAGCTACGTTAAATAGGCCATTTAATCTTTCATTTTAATAGCTTATCTTGAAAATTACCAGATAACCATTCAGTAGAAATAGAGTCATGGTGCATGCACCCCGTGCCACACGCCGAAAGGCGGCTTGCAGGGTAAATACATAGACATAGACATAAATATGTGTGGTATTATTTGGTAGAGATGTTTAACCCCAAAAGAAAATATCTGCAATATTTCCGAAATGTGCTATAATTTTATTGCCTTAATTAGCAAGGTCATTTCGCACGTTGGTTAAATGTTATTGCTAACAATATGCACTGTCATTCTCCTTATAGAGTTGGTTGCTTCACATTTCACTGCCATGGTAATATAATAACGCTTAAATAACATCTGACTTTAATATTAATTAGCTCGTCTAAATATTTTGATACAATCTTTGAGGATGTACTAATGCCCATGATAAATTGTACGGGGGTCGCCCGTTTGATTTACATAACCAAATTCCGCTATTCAGTCATGCATTTTCGTAACTGCCGCATGCTTTTCTTTCTCTAGGTTGGCAATTTTCGAGAACAAATTAAGGAGCGGTCGACGTAACCTGACCGGTATACGACCTCTAATGGCTCCAGTTCCAATCCCGTCCCTCTGTTTTATATCGCAGACAAAGGAAAAAACGCAATTCCAAATGGCTCCAGAGCAAGCTTCTTAACTGCTTTTATAGGTGTTTTTCTTAGTTCTCTGTCCTCTCACCGCTCCTTAATTGGCTCTGCTTCACCTCCACTCCGTACTCGTTGTTTCTTACGAGACAATCATTTCGCGGAACGCCATCTTGGCCGTGGGATTGAAAGAATAAGAGATCTGAGGAGGGAGAGGAAGAATACACAGACGGCAGTGACAAAAAACTTTCCGGGAAATATTCCCACGAAATTCACTTCTGCGAACAGGTGTACATCTCGCCGTGCGTTCCAATAAATGAAGAGCATCAATTAAAACTGTTTATTCTCCTAAGGAAGACTATGAATGCCTCATTAGGCGAAGTTTCCATGTTACGTTTTCAGGAGGAAAAGTTTCGACGAATGCGCTCATTGTGAGCAGCTGAGCTAATTACTCGGCAAACAATAACATTGGAATCGCTTGAACGCTTAAAATTCTAGTGATTATATCTCAATGCCAACGAGGTTTATTTCTCTTATTCTCGACCTTGTTTAATACTGTATCTACACCGATGTTGCTCTTCTCTCAGTCTGCGGGGAGCATTAGCTTTGCTTTAATTTGGTCACGCTAAACATTGACCCCGTAACAATATTTGAAAATCTGCCCTGATTTTTCCAAACATTCTACGTAATGTAATCAAATTGTGAAACGATAGGAATCGAGAACTCCAGAACTATCAAAAAAGTTGATCCTGCCCGATACGTATTTCACTTTCGAAGGAAGCATCTTCAGGGGCTCAGAGTAAAATTACAAATAGTGAAACATTCCCTCAAATCCAGAAAAGAAAATTATATCAAAGAGCAAAAGGAATTTAGACGTTTGGAACAGTTTCATATATAGATAGATAGATGGAGTCTTTATTGCCGAGGTTAGGCCCATGTAGGCCGTCCACCCATCCTCGTTTGTCGCTATTATAAATGATAATTTAAAAACAAAAAGAAAGACAGTGGGAAAAATTCTTTGTAAATGAAATTTGGCTAAGAAAAAACCCACGTTTCGGGACAACACTCACGGAGAAAGGTTGAAAAAACCGTGGAGACACAGTAAAAAGTAACGTTAAAGGAATTATATAACAAAATACAGCCACTAAAAGATACTGAAGTTTTATATGAAAAACAGAAAGAAAAATTCAAAAGTACGCATATAAAATAAACATATGAATGAAATATTACGGATCATACGGATAAACTAATACTTATACATAAAAAAACATAAACGGACGTAAATTTAATAATTACAGAGAAAGGATACTATCGCGGGGATAACAAGGAAATTTGCTCCACAAATGTATACAATTTATTTCACATACATAATTGAGTTCCACTGAGTGACATCTCCAGATGAATATTACGTTGCGCACTCAATTTCGTATCGATTCTGTTCCAATTAAACGGTATTCATGAAAATATTATCTTCTCTCTCCAAAATATTTATCCTCTTGGATGAATTTTGTAACAACCTGTAGCTATCTATGTCCTTGAAAAAATAGATCTGTGTCTATTTTCTCAGTTGGCTCAACTTGGAATGAAAAAGATATTTAGCTTTATCATTGGAGAAATGTACTTATTTGAACCCGAAAGGTCTTTGTTAGCGAGAAAGATGCTGAAAGAAATTTATGAATATTTTTGTGGTTACGAAAACAGTTTCAAAACGTCGCCTCTTCGGAAAAATAAGTAATATTTGACGACTGAAATATAAAAAAAAAATTTACTCTAATAAGACTTCCTCATAGACGAAAGGCAGAAAAGGAAGAAAGAACGCAAAGGAAAAACGCAGGGATTGACAGAAAGAATATTATTAAAATAATAAGAAGAATAAAACGTATTCATTGAAGGGTGATATTGAGTATTTATTCCCTTCTTACATCTAATCATATGTCATGGAGTATTTAACAGAAAGAGAGCTTTTGGGAGATGCGAAAAAGATAAACCAACAAAAGAAAGGAAATATTACGAAAGTTAATAAAAAACCTAGGTCTGAAACTTAGGAAAAAATATGACCCTGCAGGAGAAGGCGTGTGGGAAAAACCAACGAAGACCACCAGACTTCAGACTTATAGACGTTGCAAAGCGTTACTACAGCGACTAGAAGTTGTGGGATATGTACAGGAAGGGTTAGGCAATGAAAGTAATAAAGAAAAGAGCAGTAAAATATGAAATATGGCACATCCGTACGTATTAAACGGTAGAAGGCTCTTACTCGTATGTAAATACAAAATTTTCTATTTGACGTGGACGACAAATATAGTTACATTTTACATAACGATAACTCGAGATGAACAAAGCACGTTACGCAGCAACAAGTAAAGTTGACTTGAGGAAGTAAATTTCTTCCTGAGGATATGATCTGTTATTTTTTAAAGCTGCTCTCGGATTCATTCCGTCCTTGCTCCATTTCCTCGCCCCACTCGCACTTCCGCCTTCCTCTCGCAGCGCCCCGTTCTTTTGTTTTTCCTCCATTTTTTACAGAGAGATCACCGCGGCGGAAACGGCTTTTTCTTCCACGGAATTCGCAGACAAAACTGCAAGGGACGCTTAAGGCTCCCTTTTTTAACTGCAGGGGGCGTCCCAAAGCGTCGTACTAGAACGACGACAGCGCTTTCTTTTTCTCTCATTCCGAAAGAAAACGACTCATAAAATGAAGACCTCGCAAGACCAAGCTTTTCCTCTCCTTACGGTGGTTAACTCTCGTTATCTTTCCGCCCTTCCTTTTTTCTTTCTCACGGAAGAAAAGAAGAAAGAAATCTTTGAGCCCATTCTTACTTTTTCGTTTCTTTTTTTATTTCCGCAACTACGCTGTTGCTCTAAAAGTAAGTAAGATGGCTGTAATAATAAGATTTTGATCATACAAGATTGCTAATTACACTCTTCCCCCTTTTAGCATGAGGGTTCCTGAGAGCATGTATAGTGTAGGATTGAAAAGGTAATTAGGACCAGAGGCTCACGGAAAAGAAGAGGTTACGGAAGATTAAGAAAAGCCCTAAATAGTCTTGTCTTGTCATTGAATTTTTTTACGAGATGAAGCTGTGATAATAGGAATAGGTAAAATGTATTTTAAATACAACTTTTGAATACCACCACGTAAATCCTGAACCTTTATTGTTGAAAATAGTATGAGACAATAATATAGTGAAGTATAACGCTTAAGGTTGCATAGATCAAGCGAGAGCCCGATGTTGCACTGTATAAACATTTACAAGTAAACGGAAATTTTTCTTGCGGAGAAGGTGTAGGTCAAGGTATTGCTGGATTAAAATGTACGCAAGTTGGGTCTCTTACGGCTGAGAGTTGAAGTATAGTGGTAAGATTGCGAAATTGTTACGATTTGTAACCTATTAGCGCATAAATTGGACCAAAACGCTAATTACCAAACCGCGATTGGTGAGTGGTACATGACATGGGATGCCATTCTGAATCCAGTCTCACAAAAGGTTAAAACCAAAATCTGTACTTTTTGAATTTCTCCTAACTTTGGGAAGGCGAAGAAGTGATTCGCGCAGCGGTACAGTCGACGGAAAAAATATTAAATGGCCCCAACGCGGATTGTAATGGAGCATGAAAATGAATTTAAACTTTCTTGAAGTCTGAGTCTCGACCGTTGAGAATTCGTGTCTGCGCAAGAATGTGCTTGGCCATAAAACTCCAAAGTCAAAATGGCGCCTCGGATTTATGTGTCTGGAAATGGTCAAAGTTGATTTCTACTGAACTCTGTCTTGCTAAAAAGTAGGATTTCCTAAATCTTTTCTCCACAATTCCCTGTACACCCCTATTATTATTTTGTCCTAATTAATCGAAATTTAAAAACAGAAAATCCTATCTGTTTCTTCTTTTGATTAAAATAATATTAAAGTAAAATACTGCTGTTCCCTTAAGATTAATGTCACATACAGTATGGCTCATGAAGATGAAATTATAAACACATGGATGGTTCTAGCCGGATGGCACAGTTGTCAGAGCAACCAACCAGAGAACCGGGTTCAAGTTCCGGTCCTATAAGACTATTTTCATGTCCGTTTTTCCTTGGGAGTATTATAAACTCTATAATTACTCAACTAAATCAAACTTAAATACATAGCTTACTTTGGCCCAGTTCTCCAGAAAAAATTGATTCGTGAAATAATACGTTACGTGTAGCATTGATGTCTAAGACCTTCACATGTTAGCTATAACAAGGAAGAATTTTAAAAATCCTAGTTTAAAATTTAATATTTTACCACCAAAATTTTTCTGTTATATAATCAATAAGGGGAGACATCCTGACTCGGTAATGAAGATCAACATGAAACTCTGCTCCAAAATTACTGAATAATCTGTAGCCGAATAGTATAACTGAACAGAAGTATTCGCGATATCGCTTAAGAATGCAAAATAGTGGATGCTGCTGATCGTAGACTCTGGGATAAAGCCATAGGATTATGCGTTGATTCTTCCTTTCTGCATAGGCTCACATTTTCTCTTAACGAACGACTACCCTCTCAGCTAACCACGGCCATCTCAAAGGATTGAAAGGATTGAATTTTTAAAAAGCGCGGCCTTTCATCCAGACAAATGGCGCATGAGGTGAATAACTCATTCTAATATCCACCTGCAACCGCAGCTTTCAAACGTTTTCGCAAAATCCGTCACTCACTTTATGACGACTCAAAGAAGCTGTGCTACACGTGTACCACAGCACCTGGCTGAGTTCACGCGATCTTCTAGGGGAAAGCGGAGGTACAGGCTAAGATGTCGAGAGGATAGGGTACAAGTTTAACGAAGACCGCTCCAGACGTACTTGTAGAAACCATAGGATGTGGTTATATTGTAATATGTAAACTCAATTTCTTTGCACATCAAACGAGAAGTGCATATTTTTATCAATAAGAGTCGGAAATCAGCTCGAGCCATTTTTACGTAAGCTATAGAAGATCGACGAGCATTTCAAATACCACCTTGGTCCACATACGACCATTATTTTTTATGTTTAACATTACTATTGCAGAGGATTGAAACAGTAGAGTTAACAAACGGCTTATGAAGGAGGATAATCGGAAACAATTCTAACCATTACTCAGATACAGAGAATATTCGGTTCGTAAGTAACTATGCATACGAATTTTTCAGTTAATGAAAACTTTACGCTTTTCTAGGGGCTGTAGCAACAAATACGCTAACGAATATTTTGGCAGATCTGCGGTTGTAGGCGTGTACAAAATCAGTAAAATAACTAAAATATATCAGATACTGACCATTCTTGCTCATTATTATTATTATTATTATTTTAATCTTACGGCAAGGTTAGGTCGAATGGCCTCTGTTCCGTTTAACTTCTAGAAATATTATATGATAATAATAACTCTAATAACCAAAACAATTTACTATAATCTACTTAAATCTAGAAAAACCAATCAATATATCTAAACAAACTGGCAAATATAGGTACAAGATAATTTATACAAACATTAGATATAATAATAAATCGAGTTGATAAATAAATAAAGACCAATACATACAACTATATAAAGATACTAAATAATCACAAAGTTTTGGGTTGTGGGAGAAAAATCCCATACTGAAGGCTTACGGAGAAAAACCCACGATGAGGGAAAACACTCACATAAGAAGGGGGCGAAAAAAAAACAGGAAAACACAAGTAATAAATACGAGTACTTTCTAACTAGTGGAGGATGCAGACCTGCATTACCCAGGACCCAGACCTGTGGTGTTTAACACGTTGGCATCATCACTCGTGATGGTGTTTACAAGAAAATGTAGGTTTAGAATTTATAGGTTTATAAGAAAAAGTGATAGTTATTTTGCAATTTTATTGATATTTAGCAATTTAAAATCTCCTAAGAAATCGCTTTTCGGCGAAAGGTGATTCCGGAAGAAACCATCGTCTTTGGATTCATTTTAAGAGAAAAATTCATAACCAGTAAATTCCTTGCAGATGCCTTCGAGTATTGTGCTTCGTACGAGCGGTTGTAATTTACGCAAGACGATATGGTTTGCTCTTTCCTCATAATTTGTATCCAGGAATAGAAAACCTACCAATGATCATTATTCCTTCAGTGTCTTAACCAACCGATTTTCTTCTTAAAAGGTTTCCGAAAATGTGACATCCCTATGCTGGAGACAATATGAAGAACGAGTAACGAATACAAATAGTAGGCTACTTTACTTGACTCCTTAAGTTACTTTACAGCAAATTACAGCGGGAAAAAACGAGTTAATTTTCCATACAATGCTCCCGAGGAATAATGATGACTTGCAAAATATGGAAATTTTTTCCTTCGGCCATCTTGCCTTACACCATCTATGCCTTATGCGTTTAAGGGCATAATTTGTTTGGTATTTGCTCTCCCATGCTTCACCTCACGTTTTAACATTGAGAAAAGGAAATGTACTCCTCATGAAATGCCATAGCATGGAAAAACTGGTTGCGGATATGTGATTTATAATTCTACAGAGCACCTAGAACCAAATAAGGGAGGAAATTGCTGTCCTGGTACTAATACCCTCGTATCAAGGTTATCATGAGAAGAAAGCTTTTATGCATATCTTCGTAAGGCAATTTGCGTAAGTATCTTTCTTGATTGATGTAGCGTAGAGGTAAAGATGTAGAAAATCAGTGGGAAATACAGGAAGTTAGATTTATTAATCTAATTAGAGCCTTAACAATGGAGAAATGTAACAAGCTTTTGCTAGGCATAAAAATATTAATGGAAAAATTCAGAGAGCGTCCATTATCCTATTATCTTTAAATGGTATTGCCAAGGAAAATTAATGTAATTAAGCGAGCGAATAATTTTTTTGTAACTGTCAAACGTCTTTTTACTTCGGGGAAGGTCTTCAAATAAGGGGAACGAGCTTATAAAGCCAGTATCATTCGTCATCATTATCTAGATGTTGAGACAGGAAATGGCAAGATTTATTGAGAAAATTTAGCGGTCAGAAAGTTGAATGTAGTTCTTAATTAACTGAATCATTAAATCGAGTTTAAAATTGGCGACTTTCATATAATTCCTCATTTGGAATATAACCGTGACTTGTCTATTAAATTTACGGAATATTTTTCTAATAATACTCATCTATAACTTCTAAAATATTTAATTCTTTTAATAAGAGTGATCAATTATGTGATACACAGAGGTGGTCTGCAATAATTGAGCTGTTTCTCTAGATTTACTTGAGGCTGCCGGATAGCCAAGTGGGTTAAGGGTTCGTCTTTGGTGAACGCGTTCTCGGGTTCAATTCCAGGCGGGAGCACATATGTCCGAAATGATAAGAGCTGTCGGAGAAATTTTAGCAATACTGCTACGGCTGATACAGAATGTTATTGGAAAATGACAAATAAATGTCTTAGTTAAATAATATTATACTGAAATGGAATCAACTACTTGGGCCGTGACTTTCTGTGAAAGAACAAGGAAAAGTCGTAATTTTCATCTTTTTATATATAATTTCTTTTCCTATTAAATTTTCTGATGTTTTCCTTATTAGCCTTCTAGTATATAAAAACATATCTTATACTAACTTCACGTTCGATATTCATATGCCTTGACGACCTTCTTTGCAACTTTGTGATTTTAATGGTTAATTTCATCGCTATGTGTGTACTTCTCTGATTGATTATTATCTATTGTAATTTATTACTTTTCTCTACGTTTTAAACTCTCTCCCTCTCTTTCTTTTTTTGAGAGGATTTTTTTTTTCTGTGATCAAAAAAGTTTTTTTAATGCATGTACATACATATGTTATAGCTTACTATTGTTCTCTCTCTCTATGTAAATATATTTCACATTTTTTTGTAATAATTTGTAACAAGGGTTAAATGGAAGGTGGGACTTATTAGTCCCAATTTCGCCCAATAAAGGCGTGTGTATGCATGTATGTATGTAATTTTCGAATCACAATAATTAACTGGAGACGACCATGGTGTCGACTCTAAATAGTAATCAGGAACAGTGTCAAACCAAGAATAATAGATACGTGAGGAGATGAAAGAAAAGGGGAATGAAGGGAGGGGTGTAGTTGGCCCAACAAAATATTGTGATTTGTAAAATTTCAACTTTTTCTTGTTCCTTTACTATACTGAAAATGTACCACCACCTCTCTCTTATCCTCAGCATGCTATTAGAGATACCTTTTAGCAGTAAAACATACCGAAACTTGTACGATTTAGAAACGTTAAATTACATGGAAGTGTGATAACTTCAAAACTCTATTGTCATTATAATATCAAGAATTCGACGGCCACGAAACGTGAAAAAATAACAGTTTGCATTCACCCATTCATACGCCTCCTATTACGGAACAAGTGGCGGAACGAATTTACTAAAAGTAAACTAATAAGCATTTGCATTCGCTCTCTCGAGAAAAACAATTCCGCTTATAACAGTCGACAATCGAGAAAAGTGAGATTCCTGGTTAAGGAAATAGGCTCTCGTTAGAGGATGATCCCTGATATTTAGCGGAAAGACGGGAGAAGGGAATAGTACGTCTTTCATTCCAAAAAGAGAGAGTTGGCGAGGCGGGAGGAGGTGGGAAAAAAGAAGAAGATATGTTCGAAAGAGGCAGCTTAAAGGGAGTTGCCTCCGAGGCGTGCTTTTAAAAAAGGAGCAGCGAACGAGCAAAGAAAAGCCGCGGTTTAGGGGACGCCCTTAACTGCTTCTCGGATATTATAAGTAGCGAGAAGTCTAAGAGAAGGCGATGCGCTAAAAATTGTTCCATTTACTTATCACAGATTATTCGGAAAGGTGCTCGAGGTATTCCACTTTAAAGTAGCTATCGGAAGAGCTATTTCTTACGGTATAAAATGCTTGATTTTGTCATCTCCTTTATTGTTCCATTATTTTTAGTGTAATTATTTTATATTAATTCCTTATTTTCAATGTATGTAGTTTCTAGTCCTCCAATAACTAAGCTAAGGTTACATTCAAGCAAGAATTTACCAACATCTACAAGCATTCCTTCGATATATCCCTTGGCAAGTCTATTTGTACCATTTTAAAGCTGCCGGTGGAGGAATTAACGTGACACAATCTGGTTATGATCCGTAAATATGCTACACTAAAAAAATGACCAATTCCGCAAACAAAACTTTTGTGACCAGTCTTTGGGTTATTCCTTTGTCATCTGGGCTAACCTAAGACACGAAGCAATACATTGCGTAACTTAACTCGCAGTTAAGGTGGAAAAAAATCTTTTGAAAACGTTCTCTATGAACAGGTGCAGTAAGTGTAAATGTAATCGTTGCTAATTTTTTTAACAGAAGATCTTCCGCAAAAGAATATATAAGTTGCCCAATTTCATGGCTCTTACTATGTATTGAAGACGTGGGCAAAAATATTTGCGTTGTTTACTTCCTGCTAAGAAAGATTTTGGAATCATTCTTACAAATACGAAACTATTCACGAAGCGAACGAAGCCAACCATAACGCTGAAAGCCGGTTATTAATTCAAAGAATTTCTAAGTAATTGTAATCACCACGAAGATGATCTGTTTTCAATTCTAGCATCAAGATCTCATAATGTTACACCGATTCTTTTCCCAGGTCTTTATCTTCATCCAGATGTGTTCCCCTTACTGTTATATCCCACGTACAGCTATTACCCTAGATCAGCCGGTTGCTTAAATTAAATAAATTACTCCTTTATTTCGTCGTTAGAAGTAATGTTTTTTCAGCGTCGAAGAGAATGACTACCTCCTCTACTTCCATCTCTGCTCTCCCTTAATGCTCGTCGCCATGGTAAAGAGTGTTGTTTAAGGAGCTGTACGCATGCATCTTGGCGCCGTTGAAGAGTTCATTTGCATCGCATTTGCGTGGAAATGCGGAGTCGTTGGTGAGAGTTAAGGGTGGGGGGGTCGTGGAAGAGGAAATGGCACGAGGAAGAGGGGAGAAGTCGAGAGAGATTTCGGATGAAACAGATGGCTTTATGAACTGAGATTAGCATTGCTGGTAGACATACACAGAGGATTCTATACCATTTTCTATTTATTATATAAAACAGCCCTTCCGTGATTTTTGTTTCATGCTTATACGAAACGTATTGGAAATGTTATCTGAAACGTAATGCAAATTGAATATACCACCGAATCCCCATTTCAGAAACTAGTTCCATATAAATATTTCATGAAGTATTTGCCCTAAATTTTTCTCATATTCAATCCAATATAATGCGAGATAATTAATAATAATTATTTTTGCTCTGAGATCATAAAAATATTATGAATTACTCCAGTCGCTAGGGAGGCGTAAACGGAATTTCCTCTGAATTGATGTAAAATTGATTTCCTATCAATGTGTCGCACAGAAATATTTATGTTCACGAAAAAATGCAAAATAAAAGAAATTTTTTGTGCGAAGGCGAGAAAACCTTTCTTATCGTTTTGAGTCACCACGCTAAGAATAGTACAGCTTATTATATTGGCCCAGACTTAATTATG
Source organism: Ladona fulva (assembly GCA_000376725.2). Lineage (NCBI taxonomy): Eukaryota > Metazoa > Arthropoda > Insecta > Odonata > Libellulidae > Ladona > Ladona fulva. The sequence continues at coordinate 1,216,632 of KZ308130.1, forward strand.
ATAAACATCGCAACCGGAGAGAATTCTTTAGGCAAACCAGTCATTTCGGAAGTAAATTTAGTCGTCATCATTAAATCCATAGATAATGTCTATTTTTCCTTTTTCTTTTCATCTCTCACGATTGCGGATTTATTAATGCATGCAAATTAACCACCCCGAGCTTAGCCAGATTTTCTAAAACTATGCTATACTCAAAATGTATAATTATATAATTATAGAAGTACAGAGTAGAATAGCTCAGGGAATAGTGTAATCATTATTCAGACTATGCTACGATACGTAAATTAGTGCTCCGTAGAAAACTGTGAAATCTGATCAAATTTGTATTATTTTCAATACTGGATGGAGCTGAAACATGTTTGAAAGTTTCGTCATCGCGAATAGATCGAGCTATCACATAAGTTTTGACTTTCACCAGAATCAATTATTCATTAATAATACTTTCAGACAAATAGGTGTTCCATTGAAAGCTCAGTATTGGTGAAATTGTCCGTCAGAAATAAAGTTAAAGAAACCGTGCACTTATCCATTCCTTCTGAAATTTCACAAAAATCACCTTTATTAGACTCTATGTTCAGATATTCCTTCCCAGAAATCGGTAATCCGGAGCTTCTCGTTTGTCTCTGAGCGCGAGTTCCGCTTGCCGAAAGACAGCTTACGGAGTGTTTTTATACCTCTAATTCGTAAACAGCAGTGTTCCAACCTTCTTTTTTCTCACAGATATTATTGGTTTAGATTCACTCAATAATCACTACTATTGCTACTTTTAACAAAACTCTGAGTAATTTCATCTCTAACCAAACATTTGCGCATCAAAGGAGGGGAATTGGTTCCCTTACCACGAGGCTATGATTTTTGGGAATCGAGGCACTCCCTATCTGTAATTTTCTTATTCCGTTAGCGAGAGTACGGCGGTTTCCAAGCAGTTGAGTAATACCTGCTCTTATCTGGATTAAGTGACAGCGCAGATAATCTCCGAGAAGGGGGAAGTCATATATTCGCATGTAGAGACACATATACATGGAAAGAGGGAAACAAGTAATTCACGTGTTTCTGTGAACAAATCTCGTACCGCACAAAGCCATCACATTATTAGATACAGGAGCATAAAATGTATGGAAAAATTGCTATGAAACAACAATAGCCAGAAATTATAACTAAAAATGAGGTTACGGAAGAAAGGAAAGGTTGAAAAAAAAAGAACTACTCCTGATAGAGATTGCAGGAAAATGAAGATATTAGAGAACCGGAATTTGACAAGTCATTTCCTCTATTATCCATTTTATAACGCTTTTCTACATCTCATAAGATCTTTGTACTATTGAAATGATACACGAATGTAAGATTGAAAATGTTGCACCAATGAAAACTTATTCAAAATATTAATATTATTCCCATATGAATATTTTATGAAGTATTCGGTCTGTATTTTTCTCATTTTCTATTCTTAATAATGTAAAATAATTAATACCAATTTTATTACCCTGAGGTTATAAAATATAATGACATAATTAAGTTTCTATAATTAAGAATAAACAGAATTTCATCTAAATTAGCGAAAAATCGATTTCTAGTCAAGGTGTGGCACAGAAATATTTGTGTTAACGATAAAATGCAAAACAAAAGAAAAGTCATGTGCAAAGACGAGGAAGCTACCAATAGAACCTTTCTCATTGAAAATCACTATGCTAAAATAATACAGCTTGTTATATTTGTCCATAATTATAGTAAACATTTACGCAGAGAGAAATATTCAGACAAACACTTAATTTCGGAGGTAAATTTAGTCATCGTCATTAAATCCATAGAAAACGCCTTTTCTCTTTTACAAAATTAGTTAATCTTTCACGATAGCGCATTCATTAATGCATGCAAATTAATCAGCAGAAGGTGATTTATTAGTAGAAATTTCTATAGCGAAAAATTCTAAAACTCTTTCAAGGGTATGGAAAACGACTGAAAAGTGGCAAAGTAAAATACGCAAATTACAGGCCTTGCGGTTTGAAAAAAAAATAGCTGGCAGCCGCAGCAAAAACGGTATCTTCGAAGTTAATAATTTAGAGGCTTGGAAATAAAGACGCACGATTCCAACCAGCTTAGTCGCCGTCATTTCAGCGTATCGACAGCGTCATAAAAGCGAATGTGGGCGAGCTCAGTGAGTTTTAGCGGCTATTATTTCCAGACACGAGGAAAATTACGACGGGAAAGATAATCGAGCCGTTTTACAAATTGCCCGACGCGATTTAGCTGAAAAATCACAAATAAAAAATGGATAAAGGTTTGTGCGTACGAGTTCAACATGTTCGTAAATGCGACGAATCTACGGGACGAAAATGTTTAAATGAGCTTCTCGGGGGTGTTCCCAATAACCGCTCGTTACATTAGCTGCGTTGCATACGAAGAAAACGATCTGGAGCCGATGGCGGAGATAAAATTTCTTTTTCGAAACGGGGGTGTGCAGAAGGAAATTAGTCCGCTGTTTTCCTTCTTTCCCGTCCCGTTAAATGGTGGTGTTCCGATGCGGAAACGACCGTGTTAAGGAAGATGAAGTATGGGGAAGACGATAAAGACTGTAATATTCGCACTTGGAGGTAGTTTCGCGGACGCTCTTTCCTTTTGCATGAAATCCTTTATGATATCGTGATGCTGACGGGGGTTTACATCAGATTGGTTGTAAAATCAGAAAATAAAATTCTGCATAAAGTGGTTTGTATACTGAGAATGCGTTTGTGAACAAACTGCGTATATACTCGCGTACGAAGAATAATGAAAAGTTTTACGTCAAGTTTCCGTATTTTAGCACGTTAGGAAGACGTCCATATTCCTCCATATCTATCAGATATTGACTAGCCGATTACAATGGTTTAGTAAAATAGTAGTTGGTCTCTCTTAAATACATGTTCATGAGTTACAAAGATTATGGTCCAGTGTTATTACGCATACTTAAAATGGACTTTAATTTCACTTTAGGGCCCTGTATTATATTGTATTGTTAGAGTCAAAGTGAAAACTATAAGTAATCCCCATGCTAACACATCACATATCTAGGAAATTATCTATAATCTTTACGTTAACAAAACATAATAAAACTGGGCCCTAAAGGGAACTTCAGTTGAAGTCCATTTTAAGCATATGTACATTATAATACCAAAACTAAGAGAGAATTTAGGCCTAGGAATTTTTAATAAATTAATACTTCAATTTGTATCAGTAAACAGTAATTTCGAACGTTTAAGATTGGAAAATATTAGAATATTTCCGTAATATTCAGAAACTGTATGAAGTTAGATGTATTCGATGTTTTGAACTTGATTCATCGTCACATTTCCTCCGACTCTCGGTTTGAAACTAAGGTAATCAAGCTTAAATTTTCAAATTTACTCTCATTACTAAGAAAGAGCAGCGGTTTTATCAATTGGGGCAAAATCCAAAAATAGCAGACAGTTACCTATCAAATATCAAGCTATTATGGAAGGATATCTTTCAAAAGAAACTTAATAGATAAATATGTTCGAAATGCAAACATGAGAACTAGCTATAATTTACAATGACAATTAAAAATCTACTTTTTCCACAGTTAAGTATTATCTATATTTTCTACAGTTAAGTTCATCAAACAGTCAATTTAAAGAGAATGAAATCTTCATTTTGGTCAACGCAATTGAAATAAGGTCATCCTCGCATACAATGTCCTTCTCGCAAAATCGTTCTCTATATCACCGATTCAGATTCATGCAAGTCAAAGATGTATCTTCTTTCCTTCAAAGACATGGACCTTTAATTAATATCAAGAGATCCTTTGTTTACTCCTACAGATGATAATCTGCACCTATCGATTTTTTTATTGATCCGAAAAGGCGAAGTACACGATGAGAGGAATCTATCTCAAATAAACAGACAATTTCAATTCGAATCTCTATTTTTTTGATACATCTCTAAATGTTAAGGGACTTGATGGAGTCTCTTTGTTTTCTTTTGTGGCGAACTCATCTTCATTTCGCTACCGTATGAATCTCTCTTCATCTCCGATATCCACTTCATTTTTGACGTTTTAACTTTCAATTGTGAAAATTCAGATACTTATTTTTGTCGAATTGTTGCTAAAAACTTAAAATTCATATTCATCAGAAGTTTATAGCATAATTCCTAACATTCACACACAGTTAGAAAAACGTGATATGTGAAATTTATAATTAATTAATGATAATAAATAATTCCGAATTGCACGATAAGCATTAATTCAGAAGTCAGTTTTGTGAACAAAAAAAACTTGCTTTTCTTTTTCGTCTTCTGTGAAATACAATTGTTGCAAAAACGTTCATTTCGATGTCTAAGAACACGAGGATGTATAAGGTTCAATACTAGAATGAGAGTTGATGATTGCTTAAAAAAGCTGAAATTAAGATAACAAACTTCATATCTTAAACAAGTTAGATGCGTGAGTAAATGATTTCAGCGACATTTGATGGAACTAATTCATACTTTTGTGGAAAGGAATAAAATATATAAGTGTGCAGAAAAGTGGACATAGAAAGATTCGGGATTGAAGTCTCAGTCCTATCAGACATTTTCATGTCCGTTTTTCCATGTAATTTTTCCTAATTTAACGCATTTACGTACAAGTCTCCTTTTACCTTTTCCCTTATAAACTTACCTAGTTGGCTCATACACAGTAGAAGTAAATTGAAACTTTTCTTTATGTGTAGTTCATTTTAGTGTATCCTTTTTGAATAAAAGATTTGATACAGCAGCTAATTATGGTACAATTAGGCAAAACAGGTTGTAACCCGTCCATATATAATTGGAATCCTAATTATATCGCGAATTGAGCACGACTATTCTGAGGGCTTAGGATGTTTTCCTTTATTACCTACGTAGCTAGTCTTTTTTCTTGAGCAGTAAGAAACATCACGGAACGAGGAAATAAATTAAAGCGTTTCACAATCAGATTGTCAGCAAAACACCTGCTTCACCTCCATTAGTCCAAAATAACGCGCTCAACTAGTCATGCTTCGCTATTCATCACAGCTATCAACTTTTCTGAAGTATTAAAACGGCTTAAAATTACACCGAAACTCGCAAAGTTCGCGGAAATTATAAACTCGGCGTACAAAAGGAGGTAGAAACGATATAGTATGGAGCGCTTTGGGCAAACTTTTCCGTTACCTTCGGTATTGTTCTTCCGCTGAAAATTTCCCGCACGCAAAATTAAAGTGGAGGCTTCGCCTATATTAAATCCCATTACGATCGCATAAATACTGAAATGAGGCCGATATAATTAAGCCGACGAGCATCGAAAAAGGAATTAAATGGCGCTTGGTTGTGCATCTCTCACGAGAATCCAAGGAGCAGAAACAGAAGCTCCAAAGAGGCAATTAATTTCGCAGCCATCAAATAAGGCACACACGGAACCCGCTACATTAAGGTCGTCTGTTAAGGCCCTTGTTTTTCTCATTTCTCGACGAGACCGCTAAGTTTAACAAGGGTACGCAGTATCGCAGACAAAGGAAATGGAATTTTCCATTTTTTCCGATGTTTATGCGAAAACATTTACACATATACGTGAGGGTAATATGTCACTGATTTCCAATTCCGTATTGATTTGCATTTTTTATAATTCTTCGGAATTTTCGTTTCCCAGATTTGAAGTATTATTTCTTCTTTATAGTTGAAAATTAATTTTAAATTTGAAAGGCCGTCATTAGTATTGTTTTCCACGAAGAACTCATTTTCCCTAGAGAAAAACAGAAGTCTATATATATCAGCAAACGCTGTTTCATTTTTGAGAACAATCCTGCCATTTTACTTTACTCCAAATAAAATTAAACTTAAATAAAGAAAGAGTCAGAGAGAAATTAGTAACAAGAACGGTCTCCAATCAATGTGACGCAATTATTATTTTCGAATTATTTTAATGAAAATATTATGGAATTCACTGGCAATATTTTTATAAAATATAATACAGAAATAAAAACGCTTAAACAGTCAGCAAAAAATATACAAAATTAAGGGAAAGAAAAATTTGTATACGTATTATATGCAAGTGATTACCTAAGTGTTGGTTTATTAACTTTGGGACTTTTATCGTTACGACAAACTTCTGTAAGAGTTGCCATGGTCAAATTTTGTACTGAGATATTCGACATTCTTATAACTGCCTTTAAGCTAATAACCGCTATTTTAAGTATTTCTTATAATTGTAGAAGACATATGTAACTTGTATTAATTTAAAGAAGCTATAAAGTTTATATTGAAACATTTATAGAAGATTTTCTTTTCCTAAAGTTTTTATACATTTTTGGTGGACTGCATATTTTTCATCTTGTCTTTTCAAAATAATAAAACATATTATTAATTACTTTTATCGATTAATTAATATCACCAAACTCTTTACTTAAACGCAATAGGGTCTGTAACGAAACAATTATTATAAACCGCAAGACAACAGAGCAGAGTTAATATTTTCGAACTATATATGTCCTAAATTAATGTATAATACTTTACTACACTATATTACATTCCACTATGTGCATACTAAACTACTCGTAGTTCACCACTATATACACACAATATGTATATTTCGAGCTGAATCTTTGAATCCTATGTTAAACACATTCATTTTAACTATAAACTTCGATCTATTTCATCTACCTCAAAAACTAATTGCAACAATAGTTGCAAGAGACTGATTTGGATCTCTGTAACGCTGATCTCTTTAATTTTGTTATTGTTTTATTATTTATACTATTGTTTAATTTGTTGATCAATTTTATTATCATTATTGTTGATCGTCAGCAGTGATTGGCCTATGTTGTATGTCGATGTATTATTAGCTAATAAATAAATAAATAATAGAATATAAAATTGATACTCTCTCAATTTCAAAATATTTTATTGCTTGCTATAATACGGCATTAAAGAGAAACACTTCCATCGCGATTGTGAGTGTAATAATACAAAAGAATGAGATCTTTAATGATGATCTACGGAAGTCATTCAACAGAGTCCTTGTAGTGACATTATTTATATGCTACATATACTATTGCATCATAACGTAGTGTTTGGATAATTTCTTCACTCGTAAATAACACTGCATCCGAGTAATTCTGAACTGCGTAAGTCCGACCGAAGCACGTGATCGTATAACGATGACAGTAACGTGTTAGGGGTTTATTTATCGAACACGATATATCCATTACGGGGTCCATATAACGTCAGAACGGGAAAATTAATTAAGCCTTCAATGGAACGATCGTAGGACGTCGTCCTATTCATAGAACCGTTCTCGCAAAAGGCATGGTCGCCGAGAAAGTAATTATACACATTTTTCTCGCCCAAGTATTCCATAATGCATGCGACAGACTCGGATGGTAAACCCAAACGGGAAGAGGGGCAGGGCCATAAAAGACGCCATTCTCATTTCAAAAACACATACGCGCAATTTTTCTGGGAGGGAATCCCTTACAGAAGGGCGAAAAAAACCAATAACGTGGCTCTTCCCCACACCTCAACCTCGTTCTCCATTTCCACTGCTTTCACACCAGTCATCCGTCGAATATTCCCTTTCTTCTTAAAAATCTCTTATTTTTTCCACCTCTCTCCGTTATCTCCTTCTCTGTCCTTCATTCATCTTGACTTTCATTATCATTCTCCCCTCTTTCTTTCGCTCTTAACTTCTTACGCCTTATTCTTATGTCTCTGTGTTTGAAAAATGTATTCAATTCCTTACTTTCCATTTTATATTTTTCCTTTTATTTGTGTCTGACAACAATTCGCACTTTTGATCCTGTTTCATGTAAATATTACCATATACCATGTAAATGGTCCCCTAATTATTGGTTATACATGCAGTGCTAAATTTTATAAATTATATCGGTGTGCTTAGTAATAATTTGTTTCGTTAAATAATTTCTTGAAGATATTAGTAATTTTAGGATGCCTTATTTCTACGTTTTTCCATGACTCATTTAAGTTGTTTTTCATGTAACTTATGTTTTTCAAAATTCAAAATAAGAGCAACTTATTATAAACTCTTTCATCAATCGGATTTGTTATTCTTTAAAGTCTTCGCCTTCTTTTCTTGAAATCTTGAAGAGTTTTCATTATCTTAAGCCTCCTTTCCCTCCATTAATATGCAATACGAATATCATTTTTACGTATTCTTCATATCCATTCTCAGCTCTCCAGTTGATATAATTGGAATTTTCTCCACCATTGTACAACACATTAGCAGCCAAGTGACACTAAAACCTAGGGTATGCTCCAATCAACCATGCTAAAAGTGGTTCGTTAGAGAGGCTACTTGTTTTTACACTCGATTTAATTTGATTCCGAATGATATGCGATTGTATATAGTTTTCGAGTAATTATTTCTGTTAATTGATAATTTATTATTAGCATCGAAATAGAAGCGATTCATCATCATTGTTGTCGCGTATCGTTCGCGGACAGAATGAGTCCCCAAAACGACTAGTTCTCGCATGTATGTATCTTACTTTACTCTCATTGTCTAATCGGCCGAAGTGGCAGTGGGTTCGCATAATAACGATTACGTCTTCTGCAAATGCACTTTCTCTAAATTAAGCAATCGCAGCCTAGCTTCTAATATCCTTCCATTCAAGGTTTTACTGCAACACCAGGCATATGGCGTAGATATTCGTATATAGAGTACTGCACCTTACTTTGGACAAGATAACCTAATTTTTTAGCCAGATAGCTAAATTTCGTCGTGGGTCAGTTAGTAAATAAATATATATTCAAGGGAAAATGAAGAGATGAAAATCCTTCACCAGGGGTCTGATAATCGACAGCTTATTGAACATCTCTCGCATAGTTCGGTTTATTCAACTTCTCCTTTCATTATTCTCCCATTCTTGTGACAGGTCTTCCTCCACATCCCTTCCACTTTCTCGCTTCCTCCCTTCGAGAAACCTCATTCCCCCTCATAATCTGCCCCCCGTTGGGGGCCTCCCCTCCGCCAAACGCAACCGTTCGCCGTAATTGAGTGTGCAGACAAAAGGAAGATGCGATGGATGGTGCATTATTGAGGTCTGCGGAGGAATGGAATGGGCGGGTATTGCCTTCGGAAGGTGACAGTCGGAAGGGAAAGTGAAAGGAAGTTAGAGGTGCTCTCGAGGAATACTTTTATTGCTCCAATATTCAGGGAATCGTGCCATTACAACGGAAGCATTACTAATATTAAGTGCTCTCAAACCTTTCTTCAATCAAGGTGCACGAAGGTATTGATTCAAAAATTGTGGCAAACAATTGCATGTGTTTACTAATTTCAGATTACGTTTACATCTATAGGGAACACTGGGCGAATAATTAACAACACATTGATGTTGACGCCGTTTCCAACTGGATCGTAAGAATCTTCAAATTATAATGAACTAACATTATAGAGGGACAATCTAAATAAGCTAATAAAAAAGCATAAGTCATTTCCAGTATATTTTTAACCAACCCGGCTATTATCAGGTGATCGCTGAATCGTGAGCTGAAACCGATCTTGATTAGAAAACACTGTGGAGATAACGATGCGTTTATTATTTTATTCATTTTATAAGCATTATATGAATAGCAGCTATGTTATATTTATAAATACGAACACCCATAAGAAATTACGCAGCACCTTTTTTACGGAGCAATTGCCCGGAGATCAATCACCGAGGTGGGCGAAAACATAACTGGCAATCTAAATTTATATCAAATCAATTATTTGAATTGACGACTGGTCCAAAATGAATGACATATTATGGAATGGATACAAATTAAAAATGATAATCACACAACTGATTTCCACATTTATTTGTAAAACGCATCAGGTCCTGATGACGGCCGAGTTAGTCCGAAACCAGTGTTTTGCAATTATATGTGGAAATAAGTTAAGTGTGATTTTCATTTCTAATTTGGATTCATTCCATGGATTTCCACATGGTAAAGCCTTCCACAGTCGATTTTAGTCGACTTATTTTCGTATTTTCGTAGAGTTTATCTTAAATTAAGATCTTACACGGCTTCTGTACACCTAACTAACTACTAGTAGTAGTAGTATTGTTAAAAGTGCTTCGACAGCTTAGGTCATTTCGCACGTAGGCCCCAACCGGGAATCGAACCCGGGACCGCTTTCACTGAAGTCGAACGCGTTGCCCACTTGGCTATAGGGAGGCCCTTCCTAACTAACTACTGTGTCACAAAATAAGACTATCTTTATGCGACGCATGCATTTGATAAAATTATCCAGCATTCTCATTCGTATAATTCAAAGCAATACATATATTTTAAAAGTTAATGTTGAGATATTTAAAAAATCATCCATCATCTTTGAATCATTCATCCCTAATCATCATCGATCACGTAGCTAATGGGAAAGAAAAAGCTCATACAATTTTTACCAGAAAAATTTAGAAAAGATTTGATGTTTCTACTTTCAAGGCATTTATTCAATTTAAAACAATTTCACGCCTCCAATGCAATAGTCCATGGTAGGAGTCAAACTTAAACATGTAATGTAAGAGGGGTAGAAAAATTTAATCGGTCGAAGGTCCTTGTGGGTGATTAGACACACTTTGAAACAAAAATATAATTCCGAGACATTACATAGTTGATTGCACAAAGAGAGAAAGACGTTTTGCTAATGAGATGGAAATGGAGTGCGTGCGTCAAATGGAGCGTCGAATGCGTCGATCTGCTGAGGAAGCATAGAGAGATGTTTAAATCTGTGCGAAGGTGTGAGAAGGAGAAGATAATGAAGGGAGCCACGTGACGAGAGGAAGCGTGTTCGGATTAAGGGAATGGGTTATTGAAGGGGTTAGAAAGGTGTTGAGGGAAGATGTGGGGGTTAATGAGAATATGTGTATAGACTGGAAAACTGGAGGAGAGAAACAGAGGGAGACCGAAGGAGAGACAAGACACGGCGAAGGAGGAAGAGTTAGGAGTAAATTAGGAGGTGAAGAGTTCAAATATATTGATGAATGGAACTTTTAATTTTTCCTTTGGTACACGATATAGAAAATGTATCTCAATTAACCTTTGTCCCGGCTTTGTCTATGGACAGGATAATATGAAAATTACTGAGGTATGAGGTATGGGGGATGCTAAAAGCATTCCTTGTTGAATACCATGAAAATGGTCCATACTTCCTCACGTGAGACGAGGATAACATCCTGGCTCAGTGACGAAAGGAATGGTGGATTACCTCACTCTTTATCTTGCCTAGAAAGCCTCGTTCCCATTCCTAATGCTTATGAGGTTTAATTTCAAAATACGAACAGCCGTTTTTAAACGCGTCATAAATAAATAATTATAAAAATTGTCTAATTATGACTCTAAGAATTTTCAATTACTAATATTAAACGCCTTAAAATTGAATTTACATTTCCAGATTACATAGAAAATTTAAACAGGTCCGATAAACAGTCGGTTACTCAAATTGTTTTAAATATTCCCACTGGTCTCCTCGACATGTATTCAGCCTCTCATAATGAGTTTCTTTAACTGATTACCTAAAAGGGTTACAATATATCCGGAACTATATATTACACTAATAGCGATTTTACTGGTATATACGTATACTATGAGGTTGCGAATTTTAAATCATCCGGTAATTTTGCGACCAGAGCATCAGGTAATCTCTCAAGATTACTGGATGATTTAAAATTCACAAACTCATAGTATACGTATATAGCAGTAAAATCGATATTAGCTAATATTTAATTAGCTTAATATTTAATTATATTTAGCTAATATTATAGCTAAATGCGTTTCTTGTAAAATTAATTTAAAATTAAAATACCATATTTTAGTTTCGTGGTCCAAAATTCAAATAAAATAATAATATTAGAAACCCTGCTGATTTCATTCTTGCTCCTCGATAATTTGACCATAGAGTAGCATCAGTGGTAAATACCAAATCAGTGGTAATAAATTCTAGAGTGGATATACCAGATACAGAAGTAAGTAGGGCATCTCACTGCAAGGGAATGACAGAAAACAAGAATGAAATATAGGCAAAATAGGAAGATAGAAAGTCTACAAAAGTATTAAGGAGTGAGATAAATGTTTCGCAGTCTCAAGAGCTTTGATGAGGGATTTGTTATAATGAAGGTGCTCCTGATGAGGAAACACAATCTTGGGAATGTTCGGAGATAAATCCGAGACTTCATTAACGGAAAATTCCGATCGATAACTGTTTGCAATGCTTCGAAAAAGTAATGGAAACCAAATTTGGACGAGCCCGAGTCCGTATTAAAGCTCGGAATTGTGCGGAGGAATTCTCAGATGAAATCGATTCTCTTCATTTCCGACTGCTTCTGGTGGAGCTGAAATCTTCTTTTTTGTAAGCGAAAAGTTGCAACTTCCACTATTCTGCTCTTCAATAGTGAGGTTAAGTAATATCGGCGTGTATTCTAAGCAGTAAATGAGTACAATTCAATAATTAACAATTTGATTAACTTTTTTGTACCATATTTCTTTTTCAGTTACGTTTAAATACTATCCGTGATACATAATACAGTTCCGAAGCCGAGATAGTGTCCGAATTAGGATGGCGGATCCTCCAGCTGACTACCTGAAACTGGCTACCTGAAACTACCTGCGAATACCTCTAGAAACCCTATATACTATTTTCTCCACGATAAATCGCGTAAATGGACAATATTAGGTATTTCCGTACTTAAATTTGAGGCTAATTTAATCACTGCAAAGGGAAGGTTTCATCTTTATTTGAAAGCAAGTAATTTCCCAGTCTCTGGGAGTATCGTTTGAATTATCACTATTTTGATACAAGGGTCAAAAGTTAAAATTTTGAGATAAAAAAATAAATTTTGATAAAAAGTTAAATTCGGTTGTACTGGATACACACCATCATAGAATCCTCATTCCGAGCATTTTGTTATGGAATCTAATTTACAAAGACGTTCTTTATGAAATATTAAAACTTCAAACACAGCAGAGAAGGTTCTTTTAGTGATTTCTCTAGGAAGATAGAGCATTTTTGGGAGATCGATATGTTAGTCAAGAGAATGAGCAGCCTTGACACCAAAATGAGGCAAAAATACTCGATAAATTGAAATTAAAATGAAGTTGAGAATTCTACAATATATCACTCGACAATTTTTCTTATAACTTAATTTGAAGTTCTCCATATTTCATTCCAACGATTTGAAATGAGAATGGACTCTCTTCTCCGAAAAATAATCTCTCTTTCTTCGAGAACTCATTTTCAAATTCCAATCTCGTAAATTTCTTGTCCGAAATAAACAGAATACGAATTCATTGGATACCCTCTTTGAAGCTAAGGAAAGTTGTAGAAGAATATTACAGAAGATACATACAATAAACGACTATATAGAAAAGGAATACTTGCACTAATACATAGAAATCATAGAATATTAAGAATTAATTTTAATATCGAAGGAAGAAAAGTGACTCACTTGCAAATATAATAGAGAAATAGTTAAATATCATTAAATCAGTTACAATTGCTCCCCAAAATCACCAGCTCATACTATGTATTAAATGTTGATTATAGGGAGCATTTAATAGACCACGAGCCGCATGTAGCTCGCGAGCAGCGATTTGGCCAGCTGTGTATTATAGATTGCTGCATGTGGACAAAGCAAATGTAATTGATAAATGTAAAACGTCAAGGCAGGTAAAAACTGCGTTGTGGTAACAAGTATGATGACAACGAAGCAGAAAAAGCATAGATAATGCGGAGTTAAGAACTCAAGCTGCGAGGAATCTCTTGAGTATGTTGAAAGGTAGGAAAAAGAGCTATGGAGCGCATCATATGAGATGAGAATTATCAATTTAATCCAATTCAATGAAAATTAATAAGATGTAGGAACAGTTTGTGGGAATAGATGAAAGATTTCAATTAAGATCAGGGGGATTAATTACTGAAGAGTGCAGGGGATATTATGGAAACAAGAAAACGAAGTTATAAAAAATAATAACCTAAGCCACGAAAGACAAACTGTGGATGAAATGCTTCGGCAGAATGCTTCGCATCAGGCAGTAGTTTCCCAAACAAATTAATGAGTTCGTCAGTTCTCAGGCTTCAACCTGTTAATGGAGCGGTAACGTCACAGCCACGCTGTAGCATTTCTCGACCGTTTCCATGGGAAGCGCTTTTATTTACGTAGAAAGATTACGCGTAAATAATAGCAACACTTAAACTTCGAGGAGCGTAAACTTGCGGTTTAACGTCATTTGAAAGGAGCGGAGGCGTAACTTCGAGAAAATCATAACGGTTGAGAGTATTCTTGAAAGTCTGGATGGAATTCTGACTCATTATTCTGATTTCGATAATGTCCAAACTCTGACGACAGTAAATAAAGAAATGTCACTACGTAATGCTATTTTGAAATCAGTGTTTTATCTCAAGGTTAAAGGTCCTTGAGAGAACCTAAAGGTTGAATGAAAATATAAGAAGGAAATTCCTCATTTCCGGCGAACAGGGAACTTTTTCATAAGATCTGATAACGTTATTCATACTTTCATTCTTGCCTATGAAGGAATTTTTACAAGAAGTCTATGAAAATGGTAATTCATGAGCTTAGCAGCTAAATTTAAAAGATACATTGACGATTTAAACTAATGATACCAATTAAACTTCATGGCATCATTATTAATCATCGCTAAGCGTTCTGTATAATCTGAAATCAGTTAATATGTTATTTTTTCGATGATAATAATTATAAATAATTGGTCACATCTTATAGGTCAAATTCCTTTGAGATATAATATAATTCGTTATTAAACCTATTATCAGTTTTTTCTACACGCAGCTGAAAACGAAAATTTAAATAATTTTGAATAGAAATTTATATATTTAGCGAAAGTTTGAGCTCTTTTGTAAGTCCTAATCTAATCTTATTTTTATGAATTGAATAAATAATAATTATATACATAATAATTTCAAAATTAACGAAAAATCAATTTTAATTTATTATTAATGATAAAATAATTTAACATAAGTTGAAAACTCTATGATTAATTCTAAAATTCTACAGTCTAAAAGTTAATAATAAAATAAGACAACTGCTGTTTTCATATTAGCATACGTCTTCCGCGATAACGATTTAATAAGAGTGAATAGATTTGTTTTCAATCGTAGTATATTTTCCCCATTCGTCCTTAAGGAAGATATTCTTCTCTCAGTGAAATAATTAATATGATATTTTAGTACATATTCCATAAGAAAATTGCTTTTGTTATTGCTCGTTACCTCTAGTAAAGTCTCCTTAATTCAGAAACCCACAGATGAGCAAAATCTGCCAAGTTATTAGAGAGTGGCACTGAAATCAATCACGTGTTCATTTCCTTCTTTTTATATCCTGCGAAGCACAATTCGAACTGGAATCGATACCGAAAGGAAAATAATGAAGGTAGTGGGAGATAGATATACGAGGAAGAAATAGGCGGAAATTGGAAGAAAGGAGGGAATGAAGAAAAGCTGCGGGGGAAGAGGAAGGTCTCCAGATATTAAAACCACTGGCTTCCCAGAGAGATAGATGCAGAGGGTGGGTCCATTGCGGAGAAAGGGGAGAGAAGGTGGGCGGAGGGGGAGGTTGGAACGTATAAGCAATAAAAGCGGGTACGCCTCACCCCACAGACACCTCCATTCCTCACTCACGTCTTTTCCTTTATTGTCTGTCCACTTTGGCTTGTCCCCTTCAACCCCATCCCTACATCCATTGAATTTCCTTGTCGCCTGCAAATTCTCTCTTTCGTCCAAGTTTCTTCTCTCTCCACCTGCCCTCTCTCATTTTTACACGTTTCACTGTTTTCCTCGGCTCTCTATATCCTCATAAGCTACCAATCTGACTGCGGAGTAACATTTTCATCATTTTAATAACATTTAAATTTAATATGAAATAAATTGTGCGATTCCACGAAATAATTTTTTTCTCAATTCCACATAGATCTTCGTAGTTTTCATTGCCATGCAATACTAAATTAATTTTAAGAAATCGTCGGTGATAATTAGAGGAACAAGACATAAGGTACCGCCTCCTTCAACTAAATTTACGCTTAATTTCCCAATGTATGACCAATATCCTCCAGATGGTTATTTCCAGTATTAATACGACTGCAGACATTTTGAAAAATTTACCAGCTTAAGGATTTAAGGAAAATATTTGTCTTCAATGATTCCCGCTAAATTAGTTCACTTTATTACAGGGCAATATTTAAAACGAGCACTATACTTACACCACCGTCAGCAAATACCAAAGGTGTAGCAGGTCTCCTTTTCAAAATGTATCCATTCTGAGGCTTCTATACAAGCATTTATTTAAAATTAGTTGCGTTCAAAAGTCATATTGTGATGGAGAGTAAAAGAAGAACAATTTCGTACAAAATATATTGTAACTGAAAGTCCTAATTTGATCGTACTTTTATAAATGAAATAAATAATACTTAAATATAAAATAATTTTACTATTATTATATATAACTCAGAGATGTTAGACGTTATCACTTAAAAGACGTCTCTTCTGCCTTACAAAAAAAAAACAAATTTCACTCGCTGCGTCAATCAACACATCGGAGGAAAATTTTTATTTTTAAAACTACATTCTATGCCATGACCAAGCATGAATTTGTAGAAACTTATCGTTGTTCAATAAAACTCAGGGTTGAAATTGGTATCTCTTATTCTATCTCGGATGTATGTTTTACCTTACCGATACGACTTCCTATTACTGATAGGGAAACTGTTCCAAAATATTTCCATCTACTCCTTCCATTTTCTTCGATTCTTTTCCATTTTCCTTTATCCTCCTTTTATTAGCTCCGTAGCCCCTAAATTCTAAATTCTCATACCTCACTCTGTTTTCTTTCCTCTCTTTTCTTCGCCATTTCTTTCATCCCTTCCTCTCCACGTTTCTTTTCAAGAAAACAATTGGCCGTCGCGTTTAGGGATAAAAATAATAATGGCGGCGTCAGTGGGGGTAAAAGGAGTCCGTGGGATGAGAGATTACGGTGTTTTATTGCGAAAGTTTTTCATTAGTGTTGCATTGCGCCGGACTTTTTTTTCCCTTTCGAGGAGCAGAGGGAGGGGGAGTGGCCAATATGAAGTGTGGCGATTAATATTTCTTCAGGTTCTCGAAGAGCAAGGAAGATTCTCAGGGGATTATTGTTTTTCAGGTCCCCGATTTTGCACCTCCGTCTTATAAAGTTGAAGTTTAGGCTACTGTACTTAAAACATAGGATTATGCTGTATAAAATATTATATTTAATTACTAATGAAACATTTATACTCGTTTGGCTTGAATTTATAACAAATTAAAAACGCAAGTGAAAATGTAACAAAATGAATTAATAAGTAGAAAAATCCATTTAGATATATCATATCGACTCTCTGAGCTCTGAAAATCGCCTCAAGTATAATTATGAAAAACGTGGGCAGTACAGAATTTACTGATAATTAATGGAAGAGAATGACTCAGAATACCCCAGTGAAATTTTATTTTTGGAGGAATTCGGTTTATTTTTTTGTCGATAGTAATAATATATAAAAAGTACGTTTTTGTCACCAAAAAGTATTAAACGTTCGTTGTTGTTTTGATGATCAAGTTTTAAGTAATGCGGGTTATTGAAGGGGGTGAGACATATTTTTATTATGAAGGATTTCTCTTTAATTACATAGAGTTTGTCTAAATGTGTACTAAATAAGCCTATATACATTAAAAAAGCTTCTAAAAAGAACTTGATATTTGGAAAGAAACCCTACATAGCACAGAAATCATAAAATGAATATCGTCAAGCGTGACTTCGTAATCTTCGCAACAGATATTTATTGACAAATTTCATCAACGACTTGACATCTTCAGATTTATAATCAGTACACAATTTATGTAGATTATTACTTAAGAGGCCTTTCCAACAAAATACTAAACCATCTGGAAATGAACTACAAAGAAATATCCAGGTAAAGAATGCGAAAACTTGCAACATTGATAATATACAAGAGAAAACTATCGTAGAAGGATAAAACGTATGCTTTCCCATGAAACTAATATCTATATTCGCCTTGAAGGAAGCGT
Source organism: Ladona fulva (assembly GCA_000376725.2). Lineage (NCBI taxonomy): Eukaryota > Metazoa > Arthropoda > Insecta > Odonata > Libellulidae > Ladona > Ladona fulva. Next base: position 1,234,687 of record KZ308130.1, read on the forward strand.
ACTATCCTGTTGAAGGATGATCATTGTTCAGAAACGAAAATTCTGATTCTGATTCAGCAAAATCCATTTCTTTACCTCAATAACTGTATTATGAAAAAAGTCATTTCCCTATTGGATAAAACCTTAACCGCAAATATTTCTCTGAAATATTCAGACTCTTAAAAATCAATTTCTACTATTGCGTAAAATTCTTGAGAACTGATAGAATTCGTAAGATATTAATAAATGTCATTTTAATATATTAAAATTTACCGTGGTTGGAACCAGGAGACCTGGAAATATTTAATATACCTTATTCGTGAACAGAAGACCGGTAGGAGTAAACAGAATTGAGAATAAAGTAAAAAATAAGGAAGTTGCCAGGGGTCACCGAATGGAAGGGGATGCAGGGTAGGAAAGCTACAAAAGCCTTTATTGGTAAGGGAATCTCTTGAACGGAAAAGAAGAGAGGCAAAGCAGAAAATGCAAGAAAAAAGGTGAAGGGGATAAAAAAGGAACGGAATGAAAATAAAGGAGGAATGAAAAAAGAGAAATTATGCTGTGAAAATATGTGGAAGAATGAGAGTCTGGTGGAGGAAAGATATGAAACAAAGGATAGGGCAATATTAATGCGAATGAAAGCGAGCATTGGATTTTTGGAAATTGAATGACATCATTTTATAGATAGATTGTGGATGGGATGGAAAATAAAATTAATAATGAAATAATTTATTTGGAAATGGAAACGAGTTGAATATCATAATAATAACTAATTTCTCCGCAAATATCCGCAGAAAATTTCCCTAAATGAATATGTTGACATTAAGCTAGAAGTCATGACATTTAAAGACTGAAAAGGGGTGAGGGTGATCTAGCGTAAGATGGTGCGTAACCAGGAAAAATCCCAAGGAAGAGTGGACTTGAAAAAAGTGTGACGGGACCGAGTCCTTTGCCCACAAAGTCCCCCGATTGGCTTGGAAATGTTCTGCCGGGATAGCTCAACGGACAGAGCACTCGACCGGCAATTGGGAGATCCGGGTTTGATTCCCGGTCCCGTTAACCTTTTTAAAATCCATTCTTTCTTGGGATTATTGTATATACTTGTTAGAATGCCTTTTTCGTTATAATAAACAAAATCCTGCCTTGAAAAATATTCATTGAGATGGGAAACATACCGGAGAGAAATAAAACGAAATGAGACGAAAAATTGATTACGACGTTATGGAGTTTGAGAAATCTAGCACGGCGACTTTGAATACTAAACGTAATACGAATTTAGAAAGATTTTCTTCTAATTAAATTCGTAAGTTTAGTTAAGGAATTTAACCATGTCTTACATTGAAGCATTCTTAATGAAATTAATTAAAAGGAAAAGGATCTAAATTATCAAAAACTAATTTAGTTTTTTTGACATAAAGGCTCAAATTTATAATATCGCAAGACACATATGGAAGTGTTAAGATAAAGTATTAAAGGGATAATAGTAGAGAAATAATTGGATGAGAAAAAAGAAAGAAGATAGAAGGGACTATTAAAGATTAAATTGAGAAGATAAGGGAGTCTAAAATATACTTCGGCAAAGGAATAGATTTAACACTGCGGATTGTAGAGCAATAAGGCGAAAGATGGGTTATGAGAAAAAGAATATGACTATGACGGGATCTCGTGGAATGAAAAGGGTAATGGGCATTTGAAGAGCAATAACAGAGAGAAAAAGTGAGGAACACGGTCGATGAAAAGAGTGCGTGAGATGGGAGTTACGGAAGGACCGCCCCGAGATATGAGATAAAGATAAGATCCGTATGAGTAAAAAGGCTCTCGCTTGAATAAAACGACGGAAATTGGAAAGAAATCACCTTTTAGTGTCTACGAACAAACTCTGGGCATCGCTTTCTTCTCTTTTTCGGACGTAAAGAAAGTCGTTCTTTTTGGAGTGAAGAAGATTCGTTTTTCTCGCTATTTGATTTTTTGGGGCCTACTACGCTACCTTGTGGGACTACCGATGCAAAGGGAACGGACGGGAAGTTTGGGAGTGTGGGTGGGTTGGTGAGTTCCGAGGGGGAGCTCCACGGATTGGAAGGGGTAGTTTTGCGGGGTGTGGGTGGAAGGGAATGACGCTTGGAAACCGTTTCATTTCGAATCCTTGGACCGACGAATTCCACGCGTCCTGGGCGCATTGACTGCACACAACAGACGCAGCTGTCACAGCGATTCTCCTGGACCGTGCCTTCCGCCCCCCACTTCTCAGCCTCACGTCATTCTATTACGTCCCCTTTCACTTGCTCCACCCCCGCAAACCCCTCCCCGCATTTTTTGCCGACTTTTCCCGTTCCGACATGCATATGCTAATGTGCGTCCTTTTCCATCCAATTTAAGCACGTTTCTCAAGATTCATAACGTCCTATTTTCCCATAGCGCGGTCAAATAGAGCGAATGCGTCTCTTTCATTAACTGAGTGACTCTGAACTACAAAGAGAGAATTCATTACCTTTCATTTTTTATTATTTCCTAGCATTTAGCGTATTGATCGTTTTATTAACATTTCCGCAACTTAGCCTCTCTTATCTGATTATCTAAACGTTATAGCGTATTCTCAGAAAATCTTATCTCATTCAACAATAATTTTCTCCGCCGTTTCCTTTGTTAATGCAGATTGCCCTTTGAACCAAAATACAAAGGTTACTAATCTATAAAATCTTGAAATTATTCGGAAATGACAAATACAATCCCATTAAACACAACTGTAAAGAGGAGAAACACAATAAGGGGAACACATTTCCTTGGAGGATTCAATTCCAGAGAAAGTGAGTGTAGTTGCAGAAATCCACTGTCAAAGATTTATTTGAAACTGCGACGATTGGGGACATGCGGAAAAATGCTTCACTAAAATTACATCCTTATGAAAACAGTTTTCTTGATTGGAAGACAAAATGAAATAAGAAAATGATAAAAGGAATTCTTAGATCGAGGAAATAGAATTTCAGGCGAATTTTTTTTAAATGACGATGGAATCCTATTTGACCGAAATGAAGAATGAATACCTTCTATACCAGGAAGTCGCCTTCTGATTTTTGCGGGAAAGAGTCTCTGTAAGATCAGGAGGAAAAAGTTATTTCTCTCTGCTTTTCGTATTGCCAAGAACAACAAATTAAGAATTACAATCTTAATTTTTTGCCCTTCGTAGAATCACTCTTGAGCATCTCTTGGGTTCTTCTATACAGTTAATTAAGTATCGATTCCTTCCTGATGTAAACACAGCCTCCTTGTAATCTCCTTGTGATGATCTCCATTCTTCATCTGAATTCATCTCAGCCCTCTGATTTCGCTCATTTTTTGGTCATGTTGCGTCGCGGTCATTGGAATCCGTAGCTTTGATGGGATCAGATGCGGCCGCTTTGGAAACCTGTCCCCGATCGCAGAATATTGTTGTTTTTTGTTACAAAACGCTTTGACGAGTTAATGGCGATATTGAATCAGTTTCGCAACAAAAAATATTTTCAGCTTCGGAAATGCGACGACCGCAATCGTGGAGAAGTAACTAACAAAGATGGATTAGACTGTGATTTCGAATTCTTTAAATATTTTCGACTGAAGTACATCAACTCAGCATGTACTTATGCACAGATATTTCTGAATACTTTGATTTAAAGACTATACACATTGTTTTAGTTAAGGACCCATGTATTAAATAAGACATCAAAACGAAACTGAAACTGTGTTTGGGCAATTCTTCATTCACTGCAGCAGATGCAGAGTAAAGAAAATCTCAGAACGATTAAAAATAGAAACACTGTAAGATAATCTTAAAAATTAGATCGAAGGTGAAACTACGGTGGATTTTCCACTGAGCGGGTACTGAGTGACCTCTTAACTATATGAAATAATCGTAAAAAATCTCAGGAATTGGAACATTGGAAACAATCGTTTTCACTCCGTTGATTAAGACGGAAATGAAGTGAAAGAGAACTGCAAGAAAATTGTAAGTAAAGATCCATAGATTAATATTTGATATTTTGCGCTTAATTTACATGGAACAATATTTTAGCTTTTCGCAATGGTCGATCCTGGTTAAGAATTAGGAATAAATAATCACACGTTAATGCAGAGGAAGTTTTAGGACACCCCATGTTCCATAAATGAAAACAGATTTTGTAAACGATTAAGCGATAGATATTTACAAGTCCTTCACACGTAGCCAAACAGTTTTCAATGGAAGTGCTTGAGTGGAGTGAACTTCATCTTATAAAGTTCATACAAAAACTCTACTGGAAAATATCTAGCTGTAAATTTATGAAAACGCTCTGAGGTTTTATTATATACATAAAAATTTTATTATACATATTAAATGATAACAGGGTAGTTCAGATTAGACTTTCAAGTATAGTTTAAAGAAATTTAAATTTGTCTAAGCGGAAGCAATATTATGTATAGCCTACTGTCAAAAATAAACTCTTCGCGGAAAAAAAATGAAGGATCCAATTATGAGTCCATACAATAGTGGAAACGCATGCGGTGGACAGTAATAGTACCCCAACGTGAGGGTCCATTAATTTATTCTCTCAGCTAATACGGTCGTCTACTCTACCCTCGAACTCTCACACAATTCATCCATCCCATAGAATTCGTATTTTGACAGCAGCTAATCCGGAAAAAGTCCTCTTTCTTTTCCATCAAATCATAATCCTCAAGCAGCAATGTTCTCATTCCATGCGAGGGGCATTAACAGTTTTGTTTTATTACAATAGTTCTATTCCCCGCCACGCGATATGACGAGGGCGCCTCTTTTTCATTTTTTTCTTTCAATCTCGGCCCCGATCGCCATACCGACGATTTTCTTTTCTTTTAGCCCTCAAAATTGAGTCCTTTATTTCCCTCTTCTCTGAAGGACTTTTATCTCATGCTTCCCTCCGTCTCAACCCGTCGCTATACTCTTTCTTCTCCACTAAACATTCCTGCGCGGAAAGATTTCGTTTGGTCCTTTTCGTTCGCCTTCCGGAAGAAATAATTTTTCCCCTTTAACTCTCTCTTTCGGAATGCTTTCCGTTTTATTTCTTCACGAAAGGAAGACACAAAGGTCAAGGGGCTGTAATAGGAGAGATTTATATCCTCTTCTGTTCTTTACGCCTATTCAAATTGCGAATTCTTCGACTGTCAGAGGAACAAAGGGAGTAGAACAAAAGGATCTAGAACGATTGTTTGATGGGTTGCGAGTGTGATTTCTTGCTCTTAATATGTTTTATTTCTTGGAAAAATGAGGAATTCTAATTACACTATCTCGCTAATATCATACGAAAGGAATTTCTCGAAACTCGAGCGACTCTATCAGCATGATTTTTAGCCATATTGTAGTTGAAATCCTTCGCTATGTTCGTAACCTTTGAATTGGGAAAATATTCTCTTAAATTATTTTAAGAGAATTTAAGTTTGATATTGAAAATACTGAACCATAGAAGAATGTATTCGGCTGGATCATTGCTGAGTTGTAATGAATTTCACCAAACACTCAAGAATCTGTTTACAGCAAAAGGATGAGAGTATGTTGATTTCTTCACTCGATCTTAGGAATTAACCGAAAGTAGGAAAATTAATAATTTATACACAATATAGTTTAGTAATTTAAATAATATAGCCCTCTTCTTTATTATAATTGATCCTAACTATCTTGGTTTCCGGCAGTTTTATATCTGGCCCTCTGAAAGATAAGTACCCATTATACCCGTAGGAAGAAACTTTGATAACATCTACATCTCATTATTTACCTTTTATGCAAAAAAGGAATTTCATTATCAGAAGATCAGCAAATTTGAATAATACGAATCTTAAGCATTAGTTAAATTAATAGAAGCAACCATTAACTATTAAGTTTGTGAAATAATAGCATTTGCTGTATAGACATAAAACTGCCCTTTCATGAATATATAATTACGAAAGTAACTGATAATCATAAAAATATATTGTAAAGTCTGTTGAAATGCTATTTACATCAAAGATAAGGATATGTCTTATTACCAAATGGAGAAAGTAATTACGTCATCTCAGGTTTTCAAGAAAACACTTTCTAATAGCTTGAATCATCGGGGGAACGCGGGTAAAACAAGCATTAGGAAGGACTTACTCAAACACGAAAATAAAATCCAGCGAGATACTTTCAGCCGTGGCGGCAATTTCATCTCCCGAATCTTTCTCTCCCGTAAAAGAGAATACTTTCCTTCCATTTCCTTTTCTTTCCCTCTTTCATTCACCTCGTTTGGCAATATCGGAACCGTAGTCGGTAATGGGGAACTCAGGAGAACTAATTCAATACAGACGTGAAGCAAAATGAGACCGCCTTACTGCTGGGTAGCTGAGCTGACGCTGATTCCACAACCAAGAAGAACTAGGCAACCGTCTGGGTGTTGAAGCCCTCTTCTGTAACGTCTGGTGTTTGCATCACAACCATGCTGCGAATTCGTATCTTGCGTACGATTGGGTGAAAATTATATTCTCCGTTAGAGCTGGTAGATGAGAGCACGATGTAAGACTTTTTGGACTAATTAAGCATGTAAATGGTTGTTTTGAATTATATTTTGGCTATTTAGTCGCAGGAAATGAAGAAGTTTGACTTTTTTATGCATTGATCACTGCAAAAATAGTTCAATTTGCTGATCGACATTAACAGGTAACTCACAATTTTACTCAAGATTTTCTATTCAATAAAAAACCAACAATGGCACTCGATATGAAAGAAGTGAAATTGTAATTAATAAGGATATGACACATATTATATAACCTATAACTTCCTGCCGACTTCAGTGGTGGAAAAGTAAGCGTGCTATCTTGTCAACACCAAGGTCCCGGGTTCGAGTCCCCACCAGCCGAATTTTCCGTGGTCATAGAATTAATATTTCTGTTTGCCCTTCATGATTTTGTTCTTCCCTAATTATGGTTACTTACCATAAAATTATTTCACTCAAAATAAACAGATAATTAGGTACATATTTTTCTGTTAAAGAGATAATTATTTTGATCTTCGATCGTATGAAATTGCTACTGCTGTACAATCTAATGTCACGACTGCATTGTACGTGTAATATTCGCGATTGGAATTGCCGGTCCTTGTGTTTGCGTTTTATCTTCCTGAGAATTATATTTTCTTGATGAAGTATCAATTTGTTTTTTAGGCGAAGGAGAGTTTATTTCGGAGAGGATCGAAAGATCTTTCCGAATGGTGCTTTTGCGTGTCCTTGTTCTAATGCTTGCTCTTTCATCGGCTTTATAAAATATGAGAGAGACCTCAATATGGCGATCGATGTCTTACATCGATGATTCCGAGAAGGAAACGTGGGTAAATATGACTAATTCTTCACTTTATGCGATGCATTTCAGCAAAACTGTAACTTGGAATTTATAAAATTTTTAATCTGAAGAAATGCTTATACTATCAAGTTGCTGCGATCAAATGGAACTGGAAATATAAATATAAGGCATTGTAAATGGAGCTCATTGTTGTTCACTCCGAATTGAGATATTCACATCTACTTATAACTGAAAATAAAAGTACCAGACAACTCCTGTGATAACTTGGGTAAATATTGGGAATAACTCGGGGAAATATTTTCTGCTGTACAAAATGCTCTATTTATCTATTTAGATATTTCCGATATACTTAGTCTTATAAGCCAATAAACTGGCGTTTTTCAATTATTTGGAGCTACTTTCAGATTAAACGTTTGCAATTGTTTGAATACCAATGCTTACGCAAGGATTTTTTTTCCTACTACTATATATTTGGATATCAGAGGCATTTCTTAAAAGGTGGTTGTTAACAGCAAATTTTCAGTTAACTGTTTCAGGTGATTTTCACAGGAATAATGCACAGTATAGTACAACTCGCCAGCAATAATTCTATTATTTTATTGGATGTAACACCAATGGAAAATAAACTAGAATGTCGGAGATGAGATGACTACATCGGTCAATTACTCCTCTCGAACAACTCTTTGTTATTACGAAATCAGTCTGTTGTCTGTTTTCTAATAAGCAAACAGAAAATAAGGCACTAACAATTAGATACGGAATTGCGGTTGCGAGTTTTGCTTCAAATTCCCCATAACGATATTTAACTTGGGAAGCAAACTACATCGGATTCTTTCTCAATGTTGTTAAAATGTCACAATTAATCCAAACATTGAATTCGCGCGACAGGACAGCAACTCCGGCATTTACATGGTCTCGATCAATGTGGCCACGCATGATTAGAGCAAGTGATAAATTGGTGTTTTGGATTCAATATTAGCTTGTCGTCGTTGATTATGAGCCGTCGTTATCGGCGAAAAACAAAAGCAGGCTAACTAAATTTGCGTAATCAATTAACGTCGGGATAATGCAATCCTTCGCCGGTTTCAATCGTTCCAAATTTCGCGGATTAATTATCATTCCCGCATTCGCCGTTAATTGCTAGCCACGGCTTCGCGACACCGCTCGTATTATGAACGGTCTGGCATTTTAAGTTACAAAGCGATAATTGACTCTAGAGTAAATTCAAGAATAAATTAACGATTTGGCATTTAGGATTGATACGGAGATTATCGAGGCAACCTCTTTATCCATAAATAGGTCGATAAGCCGCGAGCTTACTGCTAATGCTCTTGCTGGAAGTGATCATTTACGAACGCGTAATATCTTCCGTGATAATTTTTGCGGGACAGTTTGACAAATGAAAAAGAGCTAATTTTCCGCTATTTTATATTATAGACGTCTTTTATTCATTATCACAGAGTCGTTCGTGCATTTTCTCATTCAAAGTTTTAGTTAACTATGAGAAAGTATAGCTAACAAGGAACATATTTATTCGCCGAAGGATATAAGCAGGGAGTGGTTTTAAAGTTTTCGGATATACGTTTCTGACTTTTCAATATTTCCTAGTATTATTTTATATACGAAGATATAATCAACTTAAAAAAGTGCCGAGGCTTTTGTGAACGTTAATATGCAGCTTGTTAAGGAATTAAAACACCAACCAACAAAAACCGAACGTTAATATGTTAAATACGTTAAACTCTTTGTACCATGAACTTTCATGACCAGCTGATACAAAAATTGCCAATTAGTTTTACGGCACCTTAAATAGAAAGTGATGCCGTGAGATATAAAAGTCGGTGAAAGTATCTGGAAAAACACAGATAAAGACATTTGAAACGACTTCATTAAAGAACGAGAAAATATTGTGCGATACGTAAAAGATGTTATATATGATGAAATATACTACTTCTTTTCAATTTCGCCATCTTAACTGCTCCATTTTAACATTTCTATTCTTCTACCGTTGAGGTTGAATACGTAATGAAAAATTTATTACAGCAATGATAGTAAAAACGTAAAATACATCAAGAGATTATTTCATTATTTCCGCAGGAAAAGAATATAATTATGTACATTAGTTCTTCTAATAAGCGTAGAATCAATTATTGAAACGACTTCAACGCTTTAATATCTACAGGGTCCACTTATTGTAAACGTCGATTCGATGTATAAATCAAAACCTGTAGTCAGATGGGATGTAGAGTTGTTGCCACATACATTCCACTGACATTAATGAATTTCACAAGAGTTGAGTTCGGTAATTTATTTACGCGACTTTTTTATAAAATTCCAGAAGCAGAATTCTAATGCTTTCGTCTAATCTAAATTCATGGAGTAAGTTATCGAGGTTAGTGAAAATTGGCCACTTGGTTCATATTCCTCGCCAGTTAAACTCAAATACTTATTCTGCAGTAAATTTGGCATCTCATTTTATCTTCATATTCTGTTATTGCGTTCTTAAGATTACACCATTATATTTTGAGCTTCAAATAGGACAGTCCTGATACACGGGCGAGCCGGGCAGTCGCCTAGGGCGGCGAGGATTTAATGGACAAGACGTTTTTGCGGATAATTTCGCGCATGATCTCTTCATTTTTAAATCACTTACACCACAGTTTGTGTGGGTTGTTCTCTATATAGATGAATCCCACGTTGAGTTTTTTTAGGACTGATATTTCATTTTTAGAGGAAGTTTTCAAGCAATAATAAAATTATACCTCTTCAGAATCTTCCAGTTAAAACGTTTCACAATTAATCTCGAATAAAGATTTTCAAGAATTAGTCGAGCATTAATTATCGCCGATTCTCAGAATGTGTTTGCTTAATTTAGATCAATCTATTTTTATTTAAAAAATCGAGGTGACAATAAATAAATAAAAATGTCTTTATTTTGAGTGAAATTGAGACTACAAAGTCTCCTCTTTCATTTAACCCACCGTCAGTGTAAATTACATCTAATTCATAAACAATGAATGGTAGTTAAATTATTAGTAATAGATAAAATATTTTCGGGTATAAAACACTGTGAAGCTTAAAGAAAAATGTATATAGAGCAGGAAAACACCAACTAAGAAAAACCTGCACAAACCTACTGAAAGTAAAAACCAAAAGAGAGTTAAGCAAACACGCTTATAACCAGGAACTGAAGGGATAGTTTTAAAATAATAACTTT